>JACDOX010000060.1:3350469-3417311 GCA_014549065.1 Cardinalis cardinalis
AATATCCACGTTTGGTCAACAGAAGGAAAATCTCAACCAGCCCCTGCCTGCCAACAGAAGGGAAGGGCTGCTGCTCCCTGAGGAGTGTGCAGCCTGCAGAGAGCAGGGCAGGTACCCAAAGCCAAGCATCTCACTTGATGTAGAAGCTGTTGATGCCACAGCTGCTGATGAAATCATAGGACTTGTCCAGGGGTTCCTCCTGCAGGTACTGGGGGGTGTAGCTGTCCTCAGGCACCACGAGGATGTAATCCTGCAGAGCAAGGGTGAGCTGGGTGAGCCAGCTCAGACAGACAAGCACCATCCAAAATGACTCCAAAGTGCAAATGCACCTTTAACCTTCCATGCCTTGCTGGGACAGAACATTACACACCAAGCACTGCACAGACTGGGAGAGGAGTCACCTCTCTACTGAGGTCTGTCCCCCAGGGTCCATTTAAGCTCAAGCTCCACATGAGGAACAGCACAAATTCAATGGACTAAAACCAGGCAGAATACCCCCAGAGCACAGCACTGGCTGTGCCTCAGCAGGGAGGCAGTCTCTAGCATCTGAAATTTCATTTACACATGAAGGCACCAGGGTTACAATTCTGTCTTTCCATTTATCCCAGTTTTGGTCAGCCTTCTATTCTCAATGCCTGAGAATAACAAGGGCTACCTACTCTCATGATGAGGCCTGCCTGAACAAACAATATTRTGCAGGTTTAAAATATTGCTAGAGCAGGAATAAAGCTTATTCTGGATTATCACAAACCATGTATGCAAAGTAATAGCTTCCATTTCTGCCTGGTTTTGATAYCAAAATCAGACAAGGAAGGTCACTATCATATACAGAAGCTGCCTCTGTAAATTCTGCCCCCAAGGGCAGAATCTCCTCCACTAAGGCTGGAGACTTGGCAGGTTCTAGGGTAGTTCAGAGATGAGTGATGGTGGGGAACATCCCTGAGGTCACACAGTGACAAAAATCCAATGCAAAGCCCTCTGCTGAAGCCTGCCCAGCCTGCTCTGGGAGCTCCCTGGAGCGAGGCTCACCAGCCACAGCTGCTTGCCCTCCGGCACCCGAACCACCACAGTCAGGTCATTGTCAGTAACATCCAGGATGGTTTGGTCCTCAGAAACCACCAGGCTYCGACACCCATAGCCATGAGGGCAGAAACTTGCATTGGTCTGACCTGAAAAGACAATGAATGTGTTTGTCCCACCTGTCCCTTGAGTCCCCATCCTTGACCGTGTTCATTGGGGTCTTACGATGAGGGAAGAGATGAGGATCTGACTCCATGTTTCAGAGGGCTTGATTTATTATTTTATGATATATATTATATTAAAACTATACTAAAAGAATAGAAGAAAGGATTTCATCAGAAGGCTGGCTAAGAATAGCAAAAGAAAGAATGAATAACAAAAGCTTGTGTCTCGGACAGAGAGTCTGAGCCAGCTGACTGTGATTGGCCATTAATTAGAAACAACCAACATGGGCCAATCCCAGATGCCCCTGTTGCATTCCACAGCAGCAGATAACCATTGTTTACAYTTTGCTCCCGAAGCCTCTCAGCTTCTCAGGAGAAAAAGTCCTAAAGAAAGGATTTTTCATAAAAGATGYCTGTGACACCCACCCCATCCTCCCAGTTTGGAAGGAGTAAGTCAGCCTTCCCTCATTTTTGCAATCCCTAAAGAGCCCACGGTCATCTTTTGGCATGGAAAACCCCCAGGGCTCCTGCCAGCCAGCAGTTCCCCAGGTCCCTGCTGCTCTCACCTTGCCAGATGCGCCCTCCATTGATGAGCACCTCCACGGGGAAGCTGGGGTGGCTGGGCTGGTACAGGTGCAGGATGAAGGCGTAGCGTCCCAGGCTCTGGATCCTGCTGCTGAACACCACTGCAGCCTGCCCCAGCACGGGAGAACACAGACACAAACCCACACCTGACACCTGCACCCACAGCTGGCATGCTCCTGAATTACTGCACAGATTTGTGCTCCTACTGCCCAGCTGCCAGGTGCTGAGAATTCAGGGAATCCAGCCCCCCGTGCCTCCACACYCTCTCCCCTCTAACGCTGCCTGGGATCCCAAAGAACCAAACAAGGTTGGATAAAGGCAAGACAGGCAAGCCCACAGGAATTACAGGTCCAGGGAGAAGTTTAAAGCTCAGATTAAATTCTGAAAGTGCTAATTCATAAAGCATTAATCAACAGGTAAGGAAAATTTCTCCCTGCCCCAGTGGTCCAGTGTCACAGCACCAGCAAAGCAGCCCAAGCCTTGCCTGTGCCCCTACCTGTGGGGACTGCAGGAGGATGAGCTCTGCAGTGGGGTCCACGGCTGTGGGAGGACGAGGAGCAGGCTCCACTGGCACCCCAGATGGAGCCACATGGACAGCCTGAGCCAGGGGCACCTCTGGGGGAATGGGCAGAGCCTGGGCCCCCTCCAAAACGATTGACTGAGAAAGCTTCAGGAACCTTGAGGGGACACAGGAGCTGCTGGAAAACAAGGAGTAAAGAGGATGTGAGTATCTCCAGAGAGAMAGAGAGGAGGGAAGCACGCCCTGTAACTGCTGGTGGATTACAAGGGGTGCCTGCTGAGGGAGAGCTCACTGCCAGCACTCCTGGGGCTCTGGGATCTGCAGGAAGAACAGGAGCCTGGCACAGGCCAATTCCTCTGCAAATATTTATCTGAAGCAGTGTCAAAAATCTGGATACAGCAAGGGTGTTGCTGTATGTGAGCAAGCACAGGAATGCCTGTTTGGGACTACACCTGAGTGCCTGCCCCAGGAGGGAGAGTGGGGCTCAGGCACASGACCATCAGTATGATCCCACTCTGTGCTCACAGGGCACAAGCAAGGAGCTTCACCTCAGCTGGAGGTGAAGTTCTTCATCAAAAAAGAACTTTAAAAAGTCTCTGAGCCTGAGGGAAGCGGGACAATCCAATGTTTTTGGAAATAGTCCCATTGATGCTAAAGCCAAGGGGGACCTGAGACCCTCACCTGTTGGATGAGAAGGTGCCATGGACACTGATGCAGTGCACCTTCGGCTCGATGAGCTCCACGGTGAACTGTGCAGCAGGGATCAGGTACACTTTGTGCTGCACAAGGAGAGAGACACCTGGTTATGTGACAGCCTGTGCCCCTGCAGCCACAGCKGGCCCTGTGCACACCAGCCACTTCAGCCAATGCATGGCAGTCAAACCTCTGCTTACTCCTTGGCACAAGCCTTACGGCATTTAGAAGCTCCACATTTTGATGGGATTCTTTATCCTTGGCTAAACAAGGAATGTTTTCAAGACAAAAGAACTGCCCCACTGCTACAGAGCTCCCTCTGCACGAGCAGCTGCTTCTCCCCATCTCCTCCCCACTCCCAGCCCCATGATTTACTTCAAAACACCCCACTGAGCACACTCCCCACTTGGAGTGGTCGTGACACGGACTAACATCCAGTRTCCAGTCCAAACAGGACTAGAAAACCCAGACTAAAATCTGAGATCCAATCCRAACAGAACTAGAAAACCCTTCTACAGGCTGGGTCCCAGTCCAGCCTTTCCTCCCTGTGACCTGTTGACAGAGCAGCCCTCAGAGAGAGCCTCACCAGGAAGAAATCAGCCAGATCAGAGGTGAAGCGAACAGTGGCCTCTGAGGCGAGTTCAAAAGTTGCCATTCGACTCTGGGAATCCACAGCAATCCCTCGACAAAGGAAACTGTAAGAGAAACACACATTTTGAAATCAGTCTTGCACAGGGTCACGACCCATTTCTTGCCCTGCCAGCTCTGTGTCCTGAGGGGATTTACACAAAGTCCCTGGAAATCTTTTGATGTTTTTTCTGGCTGCTCGCAAGAGCAAAGTTTTCCAAGGACACCCCAAACATTTGTTTCCTACTGCAAAGGTCGCAATCTGAAGCCAGACAGGGTTTGACCTGTCTCCAATAAACCTGCCTGGAGGCCATTCCCYAAGTCAAGGTCCCTACCAACAATTCAGCTGTAAACAGATGCCCAAGATCATCTCCTGGCAGAGGCAGGTCCATCTTCCCTGAGATGGGGGACTAAAATCTGTGTCAAGCCAGAACGAGTCYGGACACAGCAGAGCTTAGGTGGACAACCTAAGCTGTGATAGATGTGATAAACCCAAAAAACTTCAACTGCAGGGGAGTCTGTCCTTGCCAAGGCAGAGAACTGGACTGTTTCTGCCCTGAGGTGCCCTTACCTGTAGGCACAGGGGTAGAAGGTGAAGGTGCCCTGCTGCGCGGCCGAGCGCGGCGAGCTGACGGCGATGGCCACGCTCTGCAGGGCGTTGGTGTTGGCATATTCCACCAGCAGCACGTGCTGCCCAGGCTGGGCCACGGCCAGGGACAGCTGCACTTCCACCTGCAGCACAGAGGGAGCACTGAGGGRGTGTGTGCAGGGTGCTACAAGCCAGCCTCCTCTGCAGCTCAGGGGACAACGCACCAAACCTCATCAAACCCTCGCAGACCTTTACAGGTGAGACTCTGGGTTTGGGGGCCCTGAACAGCTGCAGGGGTGCAAAACCTTTCTGGTATAGGTAAAGATATGATCAAATGAAATGCAATTGAAAAAAAAACAAACAACAAAAAACCCCAGAAAATTGGGAGATTGAGTGACTACAAGAAAATGGTCTGGGAGGAAATGAGGTGCAGTGCAAAGGACCAAAACATGGCAAAACTAAGCTCACAGATGCTGCAAAAGCAGGGGAAAATATCAAGGAGGAAGACACAACTTTAAGGGGAAGATAYGAGGGACATGGCATGGATACTTAAAAAAGTAAAGCCCCAGACAGGGGGGGCAAAGGAGGGGCACAAAACAGAAGTGGCACTCACATCAGTGCCACTGCAGGTGGCCATGGGGGGGTGGGAGGGGGTGAGCTGCTCCGTGGGACACAGCCTGGGGAGCCTGTTGTCCAGCCTGCACACTGCATCCACCCCTGGCACGGCAGGGAAGCCCTCCACRGACAGGTACTTGTACAAGAGGCAGCTGGAAACACACAGAAATGAACGGTGAAGTACAAAAGTTACAGCACGGTTCTAAAAGCCAAGAGCACAACAGAGCCTGGGCCCAGCCAAGTTTGCAAAAGGCTTTGGTGTATCAGGAGGGCCAAGGAGCAGCTCTGGGCAGTGGGGAGCAAGGGACTGGGCATTACAGGACCAGGGAGAGCAGTAACAACAAAAAACTTCTCCCCTGGCAATGGGCTTTATCCTGGGGACCACTACTATGGTGGATGGGACAWCCAGTGTCCAGAGCCCAGCCAGCCCTCTTGCCAACATGGACAGAGAGATTCTGGGCAAGCAGATACATTGAGACGGTCCAAACACTACCAGACTGTTCACTTTAAATAGTCCAGCAAAACCCACTCATGGCAGCCATTTCTGAGGAGACAAAACCTGGCACTGGGAGCCCAGCCCAGCAGAGAGGGGGGCTGTGGTGTTACAGCCCTGGGTGAGCTGGCCCTCCAGGGCCCATGAGAAAACACAGACTGGCTGTGTCATGGATGAGGAGATCTATGGGCTGGCTCTCTGGGCTGGTGAAGCTTCCATAAGCTTTACTGACCAGAGCCAAGTGCTCTACGAGCAGTTTTACTGCATCACTGAGTATGGACTGTGTATATTCCTCAAACCCAGGCCAAGAGGAGCTGAGCAAGCCCCACACAGCACAGAGATGTGCAGATCCTTACTTCTGGGTGGCTTGTTCAGGGGCTGGCTGGTAGACACAAGGCTCTGTGACCTTCAGCTGCAGGATTGGTGCTTCGTAGTATGAGCTGGGCAGCAAAACCAGGTAGTCCTGGGAGGAGAGATGGGAGAGGTGTCATGCTAGGCACACYTGTCCCCAGGGAGCTGCTGAAGCCCCCACGGTGGGTGGAGCACAGGGCCTTACCAGCAGCACCCCCTGTGCTTCAACAACCAGGGACCAGGTGCTGGGGTTGAGCACGAAGGGCTCCCCGAAGCTGTTCTGGGGCACAGTGACAAAGGCTGGCTCCGTGCTGGGAGCAAACACAATCTGCTTGGTCTGCTCTGTACCTGGAATGGCAGGGATGAGAGGCTGTGAAGGGACTGGAATGGAAAACCTGGGGCTGGACATGGCAGGGAACGCTCAGGGTGGTGCAGTGGGCAGTGACAGGTTCCCACTCTGTCGGTGCACCACAATCCCACACTGTCCTGGAACAGAGACATCCAACAGCCTAATGGGAGAAATAAATATAAATCACTGCAATCCTCAATGCAAATCCAGCTCTCACAGTGTGCTCTGCATCCCCAGACTGCAAAGCACAGAGTGTTGCAAGGCAAGGAGCGTTTTGCCAGCTAGAAAAGGAAAGAACTCATCTGTGAAGAGTTAATTGTGAGACAGACAAAAAGAATTGCCCAGATACATTTTTTTCCTCAGGGAAATTCTGACCCCAGCTCCACAGGCAAGAGACCTGTCTTCTGGCAAACTTTCAGGCCCCCAAGGTGTGCTCCTGCCTTTCTTCCTGCCAACCACAGACTGCRCTCGAGATTTTGATGTTACTTTAAACTGACAGAACAGAAYGGGTGCAAGGCCTGATCCTGCTGCTGCTGAGCAGCTCCTTGGCTCATCTGSCAGTCCCACAACCTCTTCATTAATKSATGCCATCACAATACAGCCCCTAGAAGCAGACTGTGTGCCTGCCCAGCAGGTTTTGAAGGGCACAGGTGAGAGGGATTCACCAGGAATGGCTGCACAGTGAGCAGGTGAGATGAAGGGAGTGGAGAATGCGGCACACTGACTGTCCTGGTGTGGTACATGGACATCAAGGCACAACACAGAGGGCCAGAAGCTAAAGCAAGGGCTTGTGCTGCTGCTGGGATGGTTAATAACCCCTTCCCATGGGTAGCAGCTCTGTGACACGCCTGCCATCAGCTGAGGCTGGGACCTCACTTTTCCAGAGGTGAGGATTCAAGGAGTGAAGAAATTCCCATGAACTGGCACTGGGGTAGATTTGTTGACTGAAGTTTCAGATCCCTTTGAGGCAATACACAGCTCCAACTGAGATGGCTTCTGGAGGCAGAGTGGAAGAAACCAGGCTGAAAACCCCACACTCGGAAAAGGCTTTCCCTTTCGCAAGCCACACCTTCCAACTTCTTTCCAGGCTGGTTCTTCTTTGTCACATGAAGCCCTTTCCATACAGACATGAGGTGGCTCAGCACTCCTGAAGCCTCCCAAGGATGCTGCTGTCCTGTTGTTGGGGCACCAGTTTGGCTGCTTGCCTTCAGCACTAAAAAAATCACATTGCTTCTGCACAAAAAGTGAAGCACTTTTTAAGGCAAATGAGCTTTGCTGCTTGGATAGGACAGGTTAAGTATTTCCTGGCCTTTGGTGGGATCCCAAAACATGACCATGGCTCCTGCTCTTCTTGTTCTTCTGCTGCRTAATATGACTGGACATAAAAAATGAGCCATTTTTCCTCTCAAAAAGAAAAAAAAAGGCGGCAGAAAAATATTATTTTGGCATTTCAAAACTTGCATATCACATCAAAGGCAGAACCTATGCCAGCTCAAGACAGAGGAGAGAACTTCACACACTGATAAATTAGGTAGTTAGTGTTGACAGCCTTGTGCTGTGGATGTGTGGTCTGGAGGAAGAGTTTCAGCAGGACAGTGTGGCTGTGGCATCCCAAGGGGTAAAATCAGCCAGCCAACCACCCACCACGGCCTCAGGTGTGTTCTCATTGTCTTGCTCAGATTGTTTCCCAGAAAATTTGCTGGCCAGATTTCTAGGTTTGTTCASACATCTTTTGGTGGCTCTTCTCCATCAGCTCATGGTTTGATGAGAGGACACTGCACCACAGTGCAATGCCTGTGTAAGATGTGTAATTCCACAGCASTTCCAGGCCCCACACCACGAGTGAAGCCAGCAGCCTGGTCTGGGAGAAGCACACAGAAAAGGCAGGACTGCCACATCAGGGCATCTGGTAAATAAAGCCACATCCGGCTGCCAAAGACTGGAACCATTCTGCTTTTGTGGAAAGTCAGCTCAGCTTTGCCTGGGGCACCGGGGTGATCTCTTCCTGTGCTGGAAAGGTTGTATGGAATTGTACAACAGCTGTATCTCCCACCAGCCTGGCTGGTGTCAGTCCTCAGCGTGCAGCCCCAGGGCTGGGCCCACCTTGCTGCTGCTTTGGTAAATAAAGGGGGCTGCAAACTCAAATCAGCCTTTCAGCTGGGAGAGCAGGACTAATGGGTAAAGCCATATGGAAGCGTCTTCTGGAAAGGATGATGCAGAAGGCTGCCTGGGATGGGGAGGAGGTGGCGATGGCACAGGGAAGCAGAGCAGTCTGGGATCCTTACCTCTCCTTCGTGGCTGATAAGCTGTAATTTTGCCATACACAGTGGCCCCTCCTGAATTAATATACCTCAGGATGACATGGAACAGATAGAGCTCTGCCTCCTTCACGTCTACAGTGACTCTGATCTTACTCTGCAAAAAGCAAAAGAGCACACGGGGCACACATCACTGGGGGGGCATCTCCTGAGCGCCCACCCACTCTGGGGAGGGCCTGGCCCGCCTGCCCTACCTGCCTGCCTGCCTGCCTCTCTTCCCCCTCCCTTCCAGCCCCGGCACGGCTCTGGCCGGACGCCTGACAGGGGCACACTGGGGACGGACACACCTGGGGGCAGGAGAAGGGGCACAGGAGCAGTGTCGCAGCGTGGGACGCTCTGAGTTAGTCCAGAAGTGAAAAATGCACTTACAGTTGTCACAAACATTAACCTTTCCTTCCTCAAGGACCGAGACCCTCCCTTGCACACTGGCGGGCCCCCGGCTGACGTAGCGGAAGACGAGGCGGAAGAGGTCGGGGGAGGTCACATTGACAGTCACCACTACCTTGGGCTGGTGGGAGAGAGAAAGGGGAGAGAAGCAGAGCACACCTTCAGTTACCTCCACCACCCTCACTGCCAGCCCAAGCACAGCCCTCACTGCTCCCAAAGCAACATGCCACAGCGCGAGCAGGAGACAAGCACACGGACCCCGCTGCTCAYGGCACCTCCTGACACTGTCCCTCGCCCTGGGGACACTTGGGGCCAGCCACCCAGGGAGCAGCCTGCCTGTGGAAGGGGGYGGGAAGGCTGTGATCACACCTGGAGGATGCTGTGGCACAGCAGGGCGGCTCATCTGTCCTGGGGCACACACAGTTACACAGGAAAGGTTACGGGAAGTTGTTACTTTGGCTGTCAGTGCGCTGCTTTTGGGTTTAGTGCGCTGCAACCAGCCACCAGGTACCAAACTCTGCCCTTGTATTTATGGGGCTCTGCCCAGCTGCCTACAGAACAGGCTGGGAATTGAGCTGGTGCCTGATCCTCAGCAATGTGCAGTGCTGAGGACCAGCAGGGCCAATGRRCCMTACAACTGATGGCACATCTGCTCTSSCCCTGCCTGGACAAGACCCTGGCTAAGGAGATGCTCAAGTTTGACCCATTCCAAAGAGATCCTAGGCTTAAATAACCTCCTGCCCAGGGAGATTTCTAATGAGGGCTGTGGTCTCCAAAGCTCCAGTTACACACCATCTTCCCATGAAGAGCAACCTGGGAGGGTTTTGATGGTAACAAATTACAGGTGAGACCTGCCTACTAAAAGCCACATGTCAGTCCTTCTATCAAGGTCCATTTCTAGCTCAAACACCAATGCAACACTGCAGCTATGAGCTTGAGCTTCATCCTTAAGCTTTAAGACTGGGATTTTCTCAAGGGAGCCCCACAGGAGTTCACTGCTTATCTCCTACCAAAAATTCAGTGGGAAACAGCCCCTCTGTTATTTCACCTAAGCACAAAAATGTGAAGAAAACTGAAAGTACATGCACCAGAGTAAGGAGCATCTTACATGGAACAAGACTGCCAGAGAATCACTGCCCTGTACTCCATCCCCAAACGTGCACACACTTCGCAGAGGCCATGCAGAAGAAACCACCAAGGAGAGAAAAAGAGTCAACAGAAGAAACAGCTTCACTTCTAGGGCTTACACAACTCCAGGTTAGCATAAACCATTGTTACAGCAAACCAGCTAACAGCAAGGGCAAAGGCTGAAGGGTAACAMGAGGTCCAAGCTGAACGTGGCAGCTGAGGAGGAGATACTTATTTTTGGAAAGGGGAGGAAAGGTTATGCAGAGTTATAGGAAAGAGCAGAGTCAGTTGAAAGAGGAACAAGGAAACGGAGAGACAGTGTTTATAGACATCCCTGTAAGTCATCACCATGCTGCCACCTTTGTCTAAATAGATTAGGATGTCACGGGATTCCCAGTTTAGGATCTTTCCCCTCATCAGTCTATGCCACCCCCAGCACTACAGGAAGTATCTGCACAAACAGGCTATATATACACTGTGCTGTTTACGTTGGCCAYCCTGTGACTTGGGGGTTTCAGGAGCACTTGGGGTCAAAGATGTGTGCCAAAAGCACATCAGTGCTCCACTGGCCACATCCTCCCCGTGGGGAGCCGGGCTGGGCTGCAGCCAGCAGCATACCTGGATGGAGGACATCTGTGCATAGCCTCGCCAGCTGAAGCCCTCGAACTCCAAGGGGTTGTAGCCAAAGCGCACAGCCCGRCCCGACGGCGTGGTGCCTTCCTCCAGCTCGAATTTCAAGTGGTGAAGGTCAGGGAAATAATGGTCCCGTGCTGGTCTGGGGAACAGAGAGAGCACCATCACCATCGGMGGGAGCGGCAGAGGTCACCTCCGCCAGGCCGATGTGACAGCAGCCCAGGCGATGAGGTCCCCATCCCCGTGGTGGCAGAGGGCACCGTGGGAGGCAGAGCACGCCCAGGTGCAGCTTACTGTGTGCAGGTGGGACCCTGGGTGCCGTGCCGGCAGCGACAGGCTCCGCTCCGCGCCTCGCAGGACGGCCCCAGCGCCCCGCCGACGTCGCACCGGCAGCCTGCGGGAGGAAGCGCCTGTTTACATTCCCGCCGTGCTAACGAGCTCCTGCTCGCTCATCAAAGGCACATCCCCAGCGGGCCCAGAGCCTGGGGCCACTATTTTTATTCCATTGTATCCGTTTTCATATCTGGCCCCGGCCCCACTTGGATGGACACTCTCCTTCCACCTCAGCGCGGAGCTATTTCCAGGCGGCCGATGGAACAAGGTCTGCAAACCCTCACGGTGGCCAGGAGCTGCAGCCCTGCCACCAGCCCTGCCAGTACTGTGTGGGATGGCTCAGAGCAGCCCATCTCCTCCTTTACCTCTTCCCATGGACACAGAGCGGGATCTCCTCCTTTACCTCTTCCCATGGACACAGAGCGGGATCTCCTCCTTTACCTCTTCCCATGGACAAGATGGAGAGTGAGATCTCCTCCTTTACCTCTTTCCATGGACAAGGTGGAGAGTGGGATCTCTTCCTTTACCTCTTCCCTTGACAAGGTGGAGAGTGGGATCTCCTCCTTTACCTCTTTCCATGGACACGGGGGAGAGTGGCCCACCCCACGTATCCGTGCCCACTCTCTCCCAGCAGGAGGAAGGGGCATTGCAGCAAGGATGTGACCAGYGGTTCAAACACTGTTTCTGGTACCTAAAGGGGTACCTCACCTGGCTCTTCGCTCCCCAGCCTGACACACCTGTGTCCAATAGTGGAAAAGCACGACCTCAGGTCTCCAGAGACACAGTAATTCCCAGCCCATGCTCTGGGCTAGAGTATAGAATTATAGAACCAAGGTTGGAAGAGACTTTTAAGATCATCGAATTCCAACCATCAACCCAGCACTACCACAGTACCCTTAAAGCACTTAACTTCACCCCAAAAATGATGACCCAAACCAGAAGGTGGGACATCTCTTGCCCCTTTTCCCCAAGGTCACCAACCAGTCAGTCTGTGCAGTGGGGTCAGTTCTTGTGGACCCTTGCTCACCAAACACACCACAGAAGGGGCTCACCTTGGCAGCCAAAGTAATTGGCATTCTCCATGTTGAAGTAGCCATCCTTGCAGGCCGAGCAGAGCTTCCCACACACGTTGGCTTTGCAGAAACACTGCCCATCGCCCTGGGAGAGAAGCAGGCATGGAAACTCATTCCCTCCTGTTGCTTGTCATGGCTAAGCTGTTTCTCAGTTATTTGGGTTCTGGTCTGAGACACTGCAGAAGCAGCAGACTGAGATTCATGCTTCACAGGGCTTCCTGCGTGTGGGTGGGCCAGATAAGGGCCAGATAACTTAAATTACCCAACAATGCAAGCAAACAAAAATCCAGGCATCCTGGGACAGACACAGAAGTATTTAGGTGCCTAATTTATGACAGGTCTTAATCCCACATTCTCATGCAAGCCCAGATTGTGGTGCAAGCGCTGATTGCTCAGTGCTGGGGCCTCTCCAGCAGCTGCTGGGACAGACAGAGCTGAGCACTCCCAACAGAGAGCTGGGAGCACACTCAGAGGAGCCTGGAAACAGAGAACAAACCCACCTGCCGGCACTCTGTGATTCCACTGATGGTGCCCTTGGTGTCACACTTGCAGCCTGAGGAGAGGGAGATGAACAAGAAAGCCAGAAGGTCAATCAGCCCCCGAGAAGAAACCTGATGGGGTCAGCACCCACCACACCAGAGGACACTGGCTGGGGTAAGAGGAGCCAGGAACTGCTCAAGTAGAAGGTAGCCCTGCACAAGGGCTCAGATTTCATTTTGGAGAGCTACTGTTAAGGACACAGCTACCCAAGATGTCTGCCTTTTCTGCATATTTGGCCATGAAAAAATAGATGTCTGTAGGGAGGGCTGAGAATGGCATAACTCATTGCATGAGCCCTATGCTTCATCCCAAGCAAAAAGCTCCAGGCTCTGGCCTTTTCCTTTTCCAAGTGAGGGTCACCCAGAGGACTCCAGCTTTGACACTTCACTTCTGGGTGAAGATGGAAGGAAGGCATCACTTCCAATCCTCCAGTGATGCTGCTCACTTGTACCACGGAGGGGACTTTTGTGGTTTGTGCAAATGCCATTTCCTTACTCAGGCAGCCATAGGGGTTCTCTGGAGTCAGGTTCCAGTATCCAGGCTTGCATCTGTCACAAGCTGGGCCTTCCACGTATGCCCGACACGCACAGGAGCCCTGGGGAAAGGCAGGGGGAGAAAAGAGCAGGTGAGAATTTGCAGCACAGCGGTTGAACGTGGAGTCTGCTGCTCTGGCTGAGCTTAAGGAAGGACTTGGTCCAAAAGGAGATAAAGCAGATCATACAGAATGACCTGCAGGGGTTGTGGTAGGTTCACTTCATACTCACTGGGGCCAGTGAGGGATCTGCACTCTCCAACCCTGCCGGGTTACAGGAGCCCACTAGAAAAGAGGGGTAAAAGAACAGATTTATAGCTAGCCCACCCCTTAGCTGTCCCTAACTGGGGCTATTTCTCCCCTTGCAAAGCTTTTGGGAGACAATAAACACATCTACCAGCACCCAAGAGGCTGGAGCGCRGCAGAGATGAGGGAAAGGGGGTACCTTGGCAGTGGGGGAAGCCGTAGGCGCCGGGCTGGCAGCTGTCACAGCGCAGCCCCGTCACCCCGGGCCGGCAGCTGCACTGCCCCGTGTCCTGCTCGCAGGAGCCGTGCAGGGACCCCTCCCGGGAGCACTGGCAGGCTGCAAGAGAGGGGAGAGAGCTGCTGCACTCAGGGCTTCCCAGCAACYGCCTCCTTTGTCTGCCTGACCTTCGCCAAAAGCGGCCAGACGCGGATTATAAATAAAATTCTCATTCTTTGCTTTTGGTTAAAAAACGCCCCATCTTTGAAGAAAAACAATAGAAGTCTCAATGTTTATCACAGCCATTCACATATATTTATGCGTATTTCAGAGGCTTTATGTGTATTTCAGAGGCAGGGAAGAGTTTTGGTTGAGGAGAAGGGATGTGATCTCATCCCCCAGAAGTCAGCTGCCAGTGACATATCAGACCCTACAAAACCCCAAACACTCCAGAGCAGCATTTGGCCATCAGGGTCTGCCCTGTGGATGCTGGGTGTGGGCAGCAGGGTGAGGGCAGGGCAATGGTTCCCCAGCTTCTGCAGGACCTGCTGCCCATGAAGGCACAGAGATCCCACTGCCCTATCACAGCAAAGGTCAGCAGGCTGCCAGGAGCTGCCCATGCCTTCCTTCCCAGCCAGCACACCTCAAACCCCTGCCAAAGGAGACATTCTAGGCTGACACCTCCACACTGGCTAACAGCTAAAGACTGCTCAGGAAACAACAGACTAAAAAAAATATATATAAAAATCAGRTGGTTCTTTTCTTTCCTTGCTGTGGGTCTCCTCCAGCTYTGCAATCTGGCTATGGCTTTATGAGACCAAAAAAAAAAAAAGTGACTACTGAACTCCTGTGAGAGCATTTCATCTCTGCCTCCAGCCTCTTCAAAGGCATACTGTCGGCATCAGCATTTGGAGCACAGTTGTGCCAGCTGGCAGGGCTCAGGAGTCCACATTTAGTACTGGGCCAGAGGGTGATGATGCTCTTTTGTTGCTTCATGGAAACTGTACCACGGATTACTTTTTAATGAGCAGTAAATTCTTGCTGGGAGACATAAGAGTACATCTGGCTTCTAGTCGGGACTGCTGACAGGGAGGGAGGTGGGGACACTCTGCTCAGAGGATTTGGGGCTGCAGGCACCTGACACAGGCACCAGCAGCAAWAGTCCAGGAGTGATGCAGTGCCCAGGGAAATGGGTGGGAGCAGAGAATCATTAAGGTTGGAAAAGACCTCTAGGATCATCACCCAGCTGTTCCCCCAGCACTTCCAAGCCCACCACCAAACCGTGTCCCCAAGTGCCACATCTACATGATTTTCAAATCCTCCCAGTGATGGTGACYCCACCACTGCCCTGGGCAGCCTGTGCCAATACTTGACAACTTTTTTGGTGAAGAAATTTTTCTTAATACCCAACCTAAACCTCCCAGGGTGCAACGTGGGGCCATCTCCTCTTGTCTAGTTACTTGGCAGAAAAGACCAACCTCAGCCTGGCTACACCTTCCCCTGAGTGTTTGCAGAGAGCAGTAAGGAGTTACTCACGCGTGCAGCTGGGGAATCCATAGAAGCCCAGGGCACACTGGTTGCAGGTGTGTCCTGCAAAGTTCCCGTGGCACYGGCACTGCCCTGCTGGGCTGCAGTTGTTGTCCACTGCACCCCGGGGATCGCAGGAGCAAGCTGTAAGAGCAGGACTCTGATCATCCCCGAGATCTGTGGCCAAGCTCTGCTGGTCTGAACCATCRTTCAGCCCCCCAGGCACCAGCCACTTCCATCAGAAAATATTAATTTCTTAATCCCTTGGCAARTTGTGCAGTATTTTCATAGCCATACCAGGAAAATGCACTGAGGRGGTCTTTACAGCCCATTCAGTGTTCCCCAGCAGTTTAGTAGGCTAATGCACTAAAATGACACACACAAAAAAAGGGCATAAACTGAGACACAGGTCACAGCAGGGTTGTGATGAGGAAGTGTGACTGATAAAAACTGCTTTGTCTTCCAGGCTTTGCTATGATCCATGACCCCCAAAACAATCCTGCCAAATTCACAGTGCAAACCACATGSATTTGATACTGAGAAGCACCAAAGTCTTGCAAGAACAGCCATGTTCCTCAGAGCAGCAGGAGCTGAAGGTTCAGGCGCTTACCGTAGCAGTGGGGGTAGGAGTGGTAGCCAGGGCTGCACTGCTCACAGCGYGGCCCTGCAAACTCAGCTCTGCAGAAACAATTCCCAGCAGAGTCACAGCCTCCTGGCAGCGTCCCCACAGCACTGCAGCCACACACTGCAACACACAGAACACCCCCTGAGCTGGGAGCATGGAGCACAGCTCATGGCAAAACGCCTTTTTCCTGGCATTCTCAGACAGGCATCAGGTGCTGCTCTAAGCGTTCACACCATCAGTCTCTGCCCAGGGGACATAATTTCCAAAAACACGTTCCAGCCTTTCAGTCCTCTCCCAGAGGATTCTGGCTGTGTCCCCACCCAGGCCCATGAAKGACAGGTACTCACACTGGCACAGAGGGTAGTTGAAGTAGCCTGGAGCACACTGGTCACACGAGTGCCCTTCAAAGCCTGTCCGGCACAGACACTGCCCTGTGTCACTGTCACAGGTGCCATCATACTGACCAGGGCCAGAGCACTGGCAGGCTGCAAAGCAACAAGGGCATCAGTAAATCAGCAGGTTTTTTTGTCCTTAGCCTTCCCAGGAAGGGAACCAAAGCATCTGGGGTAGAAGAGCAGTTGCTGGAGAAAGCATGRGGAACAGAGCTGACAGCAAGCATGCCTGGCCCATAGTAAATTCCTCCAGAGTCCCCCACAGCTTGGGTGGATGCTGGAGGGTCAGGGCTGGGTGGAAAACAACAGCAAAAGTGCAGAAGTCATGGGAATTTATCAATTGGAAGTAGAGCTGTGGAATTCCTCCTCCCCAGCATGGGTGGAGAACAAGGAGAAGGCCAGCAGGGCGAGCCTGGGGATGCTGCTGGCCGGGTACTCACGCTGGCAGCTGGGCCCGTAGTGGCCTGGGGCACACTGGTCACAGTGTGTGCCCTGGAAGTTGGGCTTGCACACACACAGCCCCACCCGGGGGTCCTTCCGACAGGCGTTGCCTTCTGTCCCACCCGCGTAGCAGTCGCAGTCTGATGGGGACACACAACAGACACCACACACGGCTGTCAGCCCAGATCTGCCAGCCCAGCCCTGCCAGCCCAGCCCTGTCAGCCCAGCCCTGCCAGCCCAACTCTCTCAGCCCAGCCCTGCCACCCCAGCTCTGTCAGCCCAGCCCAGCTCTCTCAGCCCAGCTCTGGGGTCCCACAAGGACACAGCAGGAGCTGCCCTGAGGCAGCTCAAATGTTCAGGCATTTGCTTCCATACCCTTCCTATCAGATAAGAATGTTTTAACCACCCACGCCTGGCTGCTGGGGTGGCTGGGAGGGCTCAGCACCACGATGCTGTGGAGGTGCAAGGTGGGCAGCAGGGCAGCACACAGGGCAGGCAAATAAATGCTGCTTCCACAAGCCCAGGCAGAGCTGAGTCAGGGCTGTGTGGGAATAACCAGAGCCTTGGGCTAATCAGGCAGCTTCTCTCTGGTCACTCCATGCTCAGCTGCACCCCAGACCTTCCCATTTCCAGGKCAGGGAGTGCCAGGCAGGCAGTGCCAAGGCTCTGAGCCAGCTCTGCTGTCACCAGCAGCAGTGGTGTGGGGTGCTGGGCTGGGAGAGGCAAGGACAAACATCATCCAAAAAGCAGATGGAGGGGGAGGTGAGGAAATGAGAAGGGAAGTGAGAAATTCCAGCTCAGGAAAGAAAAAACCTGTCTGGAAGATACAGACTTCAAAATATCAGAAGGAAGGAAAAGGTTATCTGGAGTGTGCTGGGGAGCATGAGACAGGGGAGGATTCGGTGGGAAAAGAGACAGAAAAAAGCACAAGGGAGCAGATGAACTGAGAGGAGTGAGCATGAGAGASGAGGGAGGTGGAAGGGAGCAGGGATGAGAGCACGGGTGAGCTTTCTAAACAACAGAGGAAGCGGCACAGAGCGAGCGGCTGCCCGCGCACGACCCTTCAGAGGTGCCCACAGCAGAGCTCCCAGCTCAGCCACAGCCCCTCCACAACCTCTGGGGGTTCCTCACAGGGAGGGCAGAAGGGACATCCCCACATGGCCTGGGCCCCAGGAAAAAAATCACACTCTGACTCTAGGCTAGAGCTTCCACATCTGTRAAAAGGGGATCATAAAACTTCCTTTCCCCCCAGCTCAGCTGCTGGTTGTACTCTCTTAAAAACACCCAGGGCTGCCCCATACAATGTATGTGCCCAGTGAGCTGARGACCTGATCTTGCATTGGATGGGAGGTATAACAGAAATGACAGCACTGCCAAAGCGTCAAGGAAAATTGCACTGCTTACTTATTATCTGTCCTGCAGGAAGCACTTGTTCTCCAGTACTGTTGTGAGAGAAAGCTGGAATGGCTGTGCAAAAAGACACATTGGACATGTCAGCACACACACTCAGAGAAATCCTGATGGAATATCAGGGACTTGACAGTCCTAAAGCTGAACAGGCTGAATAAAAACATGGAACACGGAACAAAGCACAGATGTCCCACTAAACAACAAACCATTACAGCCCTTTTTAGCCTGTCTTTCATAAGAAAGTGGGAGATGAAACTCCAGCCAAATGGGAAGCTCCTGTTGACTCTGTGTTCAGAGCAGCTCAGCTCTGCTGCAGCTCCCACCCAAACCACACGTGGACCTGGAAGAACTCCTCGTGGGACAGGAAAGCACATCCCAAGAGCCAGAGCTGGAGCTGCTGGCCCTTCCCAGAGCCRCTGGGTGTGCGTGCTGCCAGCTGAGCCCCGCACTCACGGTAGCAGTGGGGGAAGTTGAGGTAGCCCTCGGCACAGGCGTGGCAGTGCTCCCCGGTGTAGTTGGGTTTGCAGTAGCAGCGCCCGGTCAGGTCCTCGCAGSTGCCATCGGTGAAATCAGACTCACAGTTGCAGCCTGCAGACAGGGACAAGTGTCACCGAACRAGGCCTCAGACTGCCTACAGCAGGAAAACCTCCCAGCCCAACCCTCCAGAGCACCCTCCCCAGYGTCACCCAGGCCAGCAGGATGGCGCTGCAGAGCAGGTCACACTCACGGTAGCAAACRTAAGGAGAGTCGATGGGGTGGTCGGGGGATCGATAGTAGCCAGGGATGCACCTCTCACAATTAATGCCAGTGGTGTGGTGCTGAAAGACAGTGGGTTGGAGAGSCATCAGTTCCTCTGCCTGCAGGATTCACATTCATCTGCCAGATTTACTAGCAGCTCCAGGTTGCAGATGAAGGAGCTCAGGAGCAGCAGCACACCTAAGACCCAAATCTGCTCAAAATTCCACATACACCAAGTTGGGAAGAAAGCACTTCCTGCTAACTGCATCCTCCTCCCATAAACACAGTGTGAGTTTCAGGTTCATATCTGACCTTGAGCCCACTTCACTTCTTTCAGATGGTAAAATGTCCTGACCATTTTGTGCTCAAAGGATGGCAGCAACCGGTTTCCTTCCAGCAAGGAAGCACAGCCAGAAGTTTCATTCATGTCACAGTCACCATCACCTTGGGAAGGGAAGAGCTACTTTCCCACTTTCACAGAAACTGAAGACTGGCATTTTGGTGGGCAGACAGACATCCAGGGAGATGCCAGAGCACTGTGAACTAGGTAGGGATTACACGATGTAATTCCTCCAGCAGCAACCTAAGCTTTAGGAGGTAGTGGTACTACCAGGGTACTGATAGCTAGAAACCCAAGTGCTGTTCTCATTACTGGTGCATACTCCTTTAATCCACGGCAAAGAGACTAAATTTCTAGGCAGAGACCTAATTTAGGTAACAGAGGGGCTTGGTGGAGAGGACCCAGGAAGCTGAACTCCAAGGTGACAGCAGAAACAAACACAAACATTTGCAAAAGCCTTTCCCAGAGGAAAGCTCTTCAGGCCTACCTGGCAGTCAATACAAACACCTCCYCCTTCAAACTTGTCCTCACGGCTCCTGCTGGCTTTGTGTCGCTCCACCTCCGGGTCGTAGTAGCAGTCATAGGCATGGCCATTGCAATTGCAGGCTGGAACACAGAGAGAAGGGAGCTAAACCACCTCAGAGGTYCTTCAGCCAGCAGCTGCATCTCAAGGGGTCAGCTCTCCCTCCTGGGTTTGATGGGCTGGTTTTCCGTGAGGAAAGATGCCTGAATGCATCTGGGGKATTACAGGATCTCCCAAGCTCTCTGAATTCTTTCAGTTCAAAAACACAGAAGCAGCAATCCCTTCACAAAGTCTGGTCTGCAACCAGGAGACTGCAGCGGGCACAAAATCMCAAGTAAAATATGTGCAGACGTGTATGGACGAGAAAGAAAAATCACCACACTGTGGGGCCTCSACTAGCCTGGTTTGGAGAGCAACATTCTTGTCTCTTTTATCCCACCCTGGATAGAGGCGAGCTGTAAAACCCAGCACCAGGTGAGGGGGCTTCAGAAACTCCCAGGATTTAAGAYCCTTTGCCACCCTGTGCTTCTAAGACACAGTGTGGTGCAGCTCTGTGCTCCCAGTGCTGCAGAAATTCCACTGTCGGCACTGACCAAAGGTTCCTCTAGACAAATAAAGATGTCCTGTATGTAAACACACCCAAACCTAATTCATCTTGCAGACAGAATTGAGCAACGAGACCCGTCTGCACGAACCCTTGGACACACTGGAGGAACTGGAAGGCAAGCAGAGCCAAATTCCCACAGGGACCCTGGAGACCTCCCTGTGTGAGCCTCACCTGAGCACCAACACCTGCTGTGCAGGGTCCTCCCTGCTGTGTCACTGCCCCCAGCTCACCCAGCCCCACTCAGCACCACCTGAGCAGCGCAGAGAGCAGCTGCTCTGCAGCAGGGCACGGGGCTGTGCCTGGCAGGAAGGGAAAGCCCAGCCCTGTCACCATCATATTTTCRGAAAAATCCCTTCATCAGGATTTCTTCTCTTGGGAAGCCTCAGAGAAAAATGAAAACAATAACTAGCTAATCAGTTCTTCTCCTGTGTTTTGCTGCTTTGGAATGTGGTCTGGAGACTTCTTATCCAACAGGTGGTTGTTTGATTGGTTTCATGTGAATTGTTTTTACTTAATKRCCAATCACAGCCAGCTGTGTCRGGACTCTGGAAGAGAGTCACGAGTTTYCATCATCATTCTTGTTAACCTTCTGTCTGTATCCTTTCTATTTTCTTTAGTATAGCATTCTYTAATACAATAWAATATAATAATAAATTAGCCTTCTAAGAGCACAGAGTCAGATCCCCCCGTCTCTCCCTCCACCAGGGCTGTCTCAGGTTGACCCAGCCCCACTCACGCTGGCACTCGTTGGCGCTGTCGGCGGTGGCAGGCTTCCAGGGGAACTGGTTGTAGCCAGGGCAGCAGCGGTCGCAGGAGCCACCACAGGTGTTGTGCTGGCAGTCACACTGCAGCCTGTGGRGACAGGAACAGGGCACAGACAAGGYTGTGGTGATGACAGGGATGTGGAGCTGCTGTGTGACCCTGCTGTGTAKCGCTGTCGCTGATCTGGTACACAAACAAGTGGTATTTGCTAATCCAAATACTCTGGAAAAGGGGCTTTTAAGGCTTTTTTTTTTCCCAACTTTTAATTGATTTAGTTGTTTTTTCTGAGCCAAACTTTGCTATTCCAGCTGCATTSTCTCCCTTTCTTCTCCTCCACCATCATTCTTTTTCTTCACAGGGAGACAAGGCTAAGAGAAAAATCTGCCGCTGCCTAGCCAGCTCTGCAGAGAATAAAATGTGAAATGGYTGGAGGGGGCAGTGGTAGAAACCGAGCTGAAGTTGATTATTTGAGAGAGTGCAGCGTGGTGCAGGGACACAAGGATGTCCCCACCACTGTGCAGGGGCAGCATGAAAGGAAAAAATGATAGCAAAGAGCTTGGAGAGGGATGGGGCCACACAGGTGCTGTCTGCTCCTCCAGGTACACCTGTGCTGCAGGGAGRAGGGCATGAAATTTGAATTAAGAATTTCAGTAGATGCTGGCCCCACACTCCCGTGCACTGCATTCYTGCCTTCCAGGCAGGGCTGTGCTGGGTAGAGGAATCTCGACAGGCACCCGATGGATCTCGTCCCTGCCCCACCACCAGGGTGATTCATTAACRTCAGTGACATCAGCCCCAAAGCCTCCACTTAGCACAGGGCCATTCCCATCCAACACAAATGCTTTCTGTTGTGTTAGACTTATGGTTAATACAGCATGTTCCAGCTTTTATCTGTGCAATTACTCATTTCCCCTCAGGGCCAGTCTGCCACTCCCATCTCTCCCTCCTCCAATGCTTTCCCATTCAAAAGCAGTGTGTTTAAAAATAAATGTAATTCTTTTAAAACGTTAGAAACAAAAGGAGCAGTCATTCAGGGTGAAGTGTAGGAGTGCAGACACTCTGCAACGAGCTGAGTGCCACAGCTTCCACCTACATGTAATTTTAAGAAGTGGGACCTGCAAGTCTATGTATAGTGAATTGCCAGATAGARGCAGCAGCACGAGTGACCTCATTTTAATGAAAATAATGGGATGATCTGAAAGTTTGGGAGAATGCAAGCAGGATCCACACTCAGCATGTTTGCTTCAGGCAGAGGGGTCCCAGCTCTTCCCCTGCAGATGCCACGGGACACCTGGCTGCAGTCAGTTCTCCAGCACTTGTCATGCCCCATCCCTGCCCACATTCAGGGGCTTAAGTGGCAGAAAACAGCCCTGAAACATCCACTAGGAACTTTGCTCTTCAAGTGTTTTGCAGACCCAAGGGGAGTCTCAATGAGAGGCAAACCTTGGCCGTGTCCCCGGARTGCAACCACCCACAGACCTCTCACCTGGCTGACCACCACTCAAGGAAACAAAATTTTATTGTTTTTCCCACAGCAGCAGCTGGAGAGCAAGATTAAGATCCATGTACATGCGTGTGGAGAAAGATGGTCACTGAGTCAGGGAACTCACAAACCCACAGAGCAGTGTTAATCTCCCTGACTGGAGGACGTGGCTCCAGCCACACACCCCAGGCTCCTTAAGGCTCAAGATGTTTGAAAAGAACTGGTTCAGTTCCCAGAATGCAAGAAGATGGCACTGCATGAGTAAAGCCGCTCATCTCAGAGGGAGAAGGAGGTATTTATTTAGTCTCTGCTGTCCAGAGTTAGCAATGACCTCTCAGAGAGCTCAGCTATTACAGCTTCACTGCACCTTGTGCCGAGTCTGTGCTGCTAATGAATTACAGACCAATGTGCATAAACCACAATATTTACATGTTTCATTGACTGAGTATAYACAAGGGAGAAGAGGGAGCGGCTGTGTCCACACAGCACATATTTCCTGGTCATCCTCTGTAAGAAATGAAACCACAGTCCTCCCGCTGGAATTGATGCTCAACAGCAGAGACTAAACAGTTTCCAGTGAGCAGCTGTGGCAGAACTGAGAGCAGCACAAACACCACGGCATCAGGATTTGGCTGGGACATCTGAGGAGCACAATCAACGGAAAAAAAATCCCCATCCTCTGTTTCTGACTGTACTGAGAAAAAACACCTGAAAAAAACAGACTGATGGATGGCACAAATCTGCTGGCACACACGGTGCTTTGCCTTGCAAATGGGAAAGGGGAAGCTGGAGTTCAGGATGCAGCAGTGGGAAAGCATCCTTCACCTGTGGGAGTGCTTCTGACCAGCCAGGCTGCTGCTGCCTTGGYGGTTACCTTCAGCATCAGGCACAGAAGGTGCCTGGCTGATCCTCTCCTGCTTGTGGCATCTGTGACAGGGCAGTGAAGCCACAGGAACAGCTGCTCTTATCAGGCAGATGCAGAATCCTTGTGGGCTCTCCTGAGCTCACTCAGTCTGCTAGCACACAGCTCCTGTCTGGGCTCTCCAAGGCAGGTTCCTGGTGATTCTGATCTCACTGCTCCAAGGGTTTGCCAGGAGAAAGGGCTGTGCCTTGTCCTGCTGGTGTTCACCCTTAGGCAGGAGAACACTCCTGCCCTCTGCTTCACTCAGCCCATTCCAACTCAGGGCAAAGAGAGAAAGCTGTGAGAAGTGCAGGGAGCCTTGAGGAAGCTGCACCTGCCCACAGGTCCCAGCAAACACTCACACTGGGCCCAGATGTGCTGCCAGCTCAACACAGCTGGATGTGCAGCCTCTGTAGCTTGGCACTTCACACACACYTTCCGAAGTTGCACAAATGTTATCACTGATGGCCAGGAAGTCAGCTCATGGACATGCTTCATCATGTCCTCAAGTCTTTGCCAAGATTTCTAGCTCACCTCACCTCTATCAAAGCGCTCATCCTGCCTTTTTGAGCAACAGGCACAAGAAACATGGGGATGTGCAGAAGAGGGAAGTTAAAATGAACAGCAGAGACCTCCCCCCAGGCTGAGACTGTGGGGTTTTTAACAGGGCCAGGCCAATCCACATCCCTTTATCTGCATTTCCTTGSCCAGCTGCTGCCACACATCAGACTCTGAAGAGGCAGGACATGTGCAGGGGGCACACCACACAGACTGCTGAACACAGGATGAGTTTCTGGTAGCTGGGCCTGCGTCTCAAGGGGTCAGTGTGTCTGAGCCCCAGCTGATGTGGCATTACAGACATCCCCAAGCTGGCTCTGTGCTGTGTCAGGGCAGGAGGGCTGGGATCCCATCCAGCAGTGCCCACTCCCATGGGAGGGCTGGACACAGCTGCTCCCACAGCCTGGAATATGGCAGCATTTCATCAATTACTCATTCTCTCAACTGGAAGTATCAGATTTCTGCTGACTTGCCTGTGCTCCTGGGCTTGCTAAAGGGTACAGCAATGCCATGAGAAGATCTATTTATCCAGCACTTTTTCCTGCTGTATCCCAAAGGACTTACAGCTGTTGTGCTCTGATGTACAAAGTACACAAGTAGGAAATGTTTTCTCCCTCAGGCCAGCATGATCTGCTCTGGGTGAAATGCAACAGCTGCTTACCAACATGTGCTGCAACATCAGACAACAGGCTGGGGCCAAGAGTGAAGATGCCAAATGCATCCAAATGAAAGTGGAGGAAAAGAATTTCAGGAGACAGAGAAGGCTGCAAGCAGAAGAGGCACTGAACAAGGATATCCAACACATCTCTCCTTGTTCAACCTTCCCTCCCTACTAGGAGAGCCCCAAGCCATTGACACACTCAAGAAAGGTCCTGGCATTTCCATGCTAAAGAATCATTGTCCCCATGAAGCCTCTGCCCCCAGCACACAGGTGCACTTTGCATCCAGCAACACCAACGCCTAAAAAACAAGAACTGTACATTCAAATATTTATGAACTTCCTTTTGTCAGAGAGTTTGGCACACTCAGGCAGGCTTGCTTACCAATACATCTTTGTTTTAATACTTAACAGCTTTAACTTTGGCTGGGACTCACTGGAATTTTATTTTAGACATTCCAAAAGTTCTACATGATCCTGATGAGAATGAAATACAAGCTCCCCTCATCCAGATGAATCTACCCACCCCTTTCATAAAGGCAACATTCAAGCTGCAAACAGATGGCTAAAAGCAACACTACCATGGTCTGAAGCAGCTCTTTGGCATTCCAAGTTGCCAAGGCAGATGGGAAGTTCCATTAGCCAAAATGTAACTTCTTTACACACTTGTTCTTTTGCAAGAGTTGTTCAGATATGTACATAACCAATCTATGGTTCTTGTGAGCAGAAATGGGAAGCAGTCTCTGGTTTCATGAGAAACCATCTATTTAGGAGAGCATTGCCCCAGTGCTTAAGAAGCCACATGGGAAGCAGGACTGCTCTGCACAAGTTCAGAAATGATCCCAGACTTTGATGGGAAACCTCCCTGTTCTACATCAGTATCCTCACACTCTGCTCCAGTGGGATGGCAAAGCTGTGGACAGGGAAACTCAACCAGGGAGCTCATCTGACTGAAAAACAGTCTGACAAAAAGTGTGACTTYTGCTACTTTGTCCGGAGCAGTTTCTGCTGCTTTCTCAAGGCAGAGCCACAGGCAGCAGTGAYGGCACCATCACAAGCTCAGGACAGGACACAACTAACACTGGTATCATCYCTCATTCTTAGAACAGCAGTTCAGATGCTTTCCCACAGGCTGGGGTTTGCAGAAGGTACCTGTAAGGGTCGTTGGGGTCCTTGGCATCGCAGACGTCGGCGTGGCCGTGGCACACGCAGCGCCCTCCGATGCTGATATCCTTGATGCTGTAGTAGTACTGCAAAGCACAAGAAAAGCTGGCCATTACCATTTTTACAAACCAGATTCATAACCTTTCTAGTCAAGACTCTGCAGGACTTTCCCCAGTAAAATGATGTGTTGGGATATTTCCCTTACGGTGACATTGCAGGCTRTGGTAAGATCCACCACCTCCAACACAGCCCATCAGCTGTGAGTGGGGGCTCCCAGCACAGCCAGAAAGCCACATGTGACACCAAGAGGCGTTTCCCAGTTCCACATTGTTGGTGTTTTCTCCAGCTCCAGCCACAGCAGCATCTGCTGCAGATGCCTTCAGCTTTAGGGGGTGCAAGAGCAAGAGAAAATGCCCACAGCGTGTCCCCTCCCAAAGGCAGCTTGCACAGCCCTGCAACAGCTCCACCGCCCCAGCACGAGGTGCCAAGGCCTGCCTTACCCTCCTGGTGACCGTGGGGTCCCTCAGAGCCTTGCCCATCAGGTGGCCCAGCAGAGTGTTGGTCTGCAGGAAGCGCAGGCGGATGTTGGTGGCTTTGGTGAAATTCCGCAGCAGAGGGGAGTAGGAGAAGTTCATGGCTCCTGGGCGCCCGTTCACCAGAGACACAACAATCTGTGCATGGCAGGAGGGAAAAGGCCAGGTTGGACTTCCACTGCTCTAGAGGAAGGTGTACCTGCTCATGGCAGAGAGCTGGAACTGAGTGGTTCCACCCCACACCACTCTGTGAATGTGTGAGAACAAATCTGTGCAACCCTGTGGGGTGGGAGGAGATCAATTGCAATAGGGGTCTCCTCGAGCCAGGTCTCATAAGCTCTTGGAGATCTATTTCACACCCAAGACAGCTCAGCTACCTTAGAAGGCATAAAATCAGCAGGATGGCTTTTGTGGTAGTGTTGGAAACAAAAGAGTTTTAATAAAATGCAAAATAACAAAACTCTTTACAGAGAAAAACCAAGCCAGGTGCAAGAGGTTCTTGCTCCTAGCAAAACACCCCACAAAAGCCATTGGTRTCTTTGTTCTCTTCTTTTTCTAGTAAACTGGTCAAGTGAGACTTTTTGGTTCCTGTCCAATTGGCTATCCTTAAGTTTGAGGTGAAGTCCCCCAAGTCCTATAAGGTGTCTTTTTGCTAATTGAGGAAAGAGACCTCTGGGCTTAGATAGTTCTGTCACAAGACAGTTTTGTCACTCTGTCAACAAGGAGTACATTCCCACAATCAATCTCTCCCCAGATTACTGGATCAGCTCTCCGTCAATCTCATTTGGCTGAACAGAATACTTAAATGTGGTATCTGAAAATTGAGAGGGAGCCCATTAACAGGAGTACCAACAGCCCCTGAGCGACCCTGGACACTCCAGGGATGGAAGCAGGCAGATTTCCAGGCTCACCTCCCCGTTTTCCAAAGGCACAATCCTGGAGTACTCCGTGGTGCAGATGGCGTGGTCATCCCTGGTGATACGGTCCACAGTGTGCTGGCCAAACTTCTCAATGCAGTCCCTCTTGGAAGCTGTTCATCAAGAAGATGAGAGCAGTAAGAGAAAAGGAACAATTCCCAGCCCTCTCTGGGTTTTCCCACGCTGAGCACAGGAGAGATGGGTGTACAATCTCTGTTAGGCATTTACCACACAGAGATTGCTCTGTGTCATTAATTCTGTCATGCCTCCATGTCCTCCACTAAGGGAAGGTGTCCCTCTAACAGTAACAGGCAGGAAAATCCCCAAATCAACTCCCTCCAAATGAGGAAGGTCAGAATAGCCACTGCACCTTACTGCCACCACCTGCAGAGAAAGYCACCCCTCAATTTTGGCATTAAGCTCACAGTTTAACCAGCCTGACATCTTACTCCTGTCTCAATCTGCTGCCTTGCTAGCAGTGGATTGCTTTGCTTTGCTACACTGCTTCCACTGAGCTGCAGAAGGGCTTTTTGCTGCCAGGGTGTAGGAGCTGCACCATCATTTCACATGGCTCCTAAACCTCCTGGGTCAGTCCTGAAGGCAGCACAGAACCCACAACAGGAGCAGCCACAAGCCACAGTCACTGCTGGGACATCTCCCCCCAGGCAGGATGGACAAGCAGACAGCCTGCAAGCCATTGCCCTGCCTCTCCCAAATACTGCAGGTCCCCTCCTCACACCTCACTCTGAACTCTGCTCTTAAACCACTGCCACAAAGCAGAAATGCCAAGGCCACCCAGGAGCACTCCCTGGGGACAGCAAACCAGGGCTGCTGCCACTGAGTGGCAATGCAAGGCTGGATAAAGCCAGGAGCAGGCATCCCCAGGCAGCCACTCTGCTGGCTTGGTGACCTGCTCTGGGGACACTGAATGCCAGCACTGTCCTTGCAGCTACAGGAATGGCCTGGCTTCCCAGTGACTGCTCCTGCAAGTCCAGCACCCCTGTCCCCAAATGTGTGACATCCCTGTGCTGGCAGAGCCAACCAAAGAATTGCTGGGGCAGCTCATGTGCAGGGTGGTGAGCACCTGCATCTACCCATGCAGAAACCTGCTACTCTCAGGGACTGTTCCCTCAGGAACAGCCTGGCCAGAGGCTGCTGCTCCTTCCCACTCCCTTTTCACCTGTGCCAGGAGCTCACAGCAGAGCCTGCTGAAGTGAACGTCACTGCAGTGCTCCTGAGGGTGCTTCCACGGGGAGAAAAAGGAAGAAAAGGCAGCCAACACAATCTCCTGTTCCTGCCAGAGCTGCTCAGCTCACACAGGAAACTGAAGGGGAAATGTTAACCCAATTCATGGGAATAATCCTCTGAAATCTGTCTCAATGTGCCTCCAAAGGCAGGTCCCCACTCCATGTGCTGCATGGGCAGGCTCAGCCAGGCAGAGGGAACAGCAGAGGTGGAGCAGGGAATTTCTGCCTCCCTGCCTTCACCTCTGGCTTGCACCCATCCACACCTTGTCTCCAGAAAGTGGCCCTGCTCTGGGAAACACTGGCAACAGCAAGAGCTCAGTTGCATCCACAGGAAGATGTGGAAATATTTAACRTCAGGTCTCTGGCCGCCAAGGTTTGCTTCACCAGGTGCTTTTTTAAAGGCAATTTATTTTTAAAGCCCCAGGCAAGGAAGCTGTCACCACTGGCTCRAGATGATTGATTTCCAGAGCACTGCCACGGCTGCATGCAGACAGGATGCTCAGCCCAAGCAGCTACTCAGGAAAACCAAAGAACTCCTCCAGTTATTGCAAAATCTGCACAGCCATGTGAGCCAGAATCTGGGCATTCTGAGCTAAAACAGAGCAACCCATGGGCCTCAAACTCTAGCAGTGCTTTAAGGAAACAGACAAGGACAGAGCCTCACCCAGCAGTCACTTCTCTCTCCTCCCACAGAGGAGAAGGAGGAGAGGTGCCCAAAACCACCCTGGCACCTCCTGTGATGGGCAGCTCGAAGGGCAGTGGGTGGGCAGTGCCAGTGCCACCCCTGGCAAGGCTCACTGCCTGCTCTGAAGAAAATCTGCACTTCTGCCAGCTGTTTTTAACTCTGGTACTGACCCGGCAGTGTTTTTATTAGACCACCTACAGAACTCCCTATGATAAAAATAAACCTCTGCAGAGGACTTCTTGTGCTGGCTAATCTGGCAGGTTTTGGAGCAGCCACCTCTTTATTTCCAGGRGAATTTTCCACTGGGCTGTGTCACTGCATCTCCCTTCTCCAGGGGAGGGGTGACAGGGCCTGTTTTGGGAGAGAAGGGGACTCCAGATGTTGCAGCACTGCCACTACACACAGGAACACACCAGTGGGGCAAGAGCTCCCTGTGCAGCTCCACACCATGCAGSAACACGACTGTAATGGGCCCCAGGAGAGGCTTCAGAGCTGGCAGAGAAATTCTCCGAGATGACAGAAAAAAGGAAAGCAGGAATTTGACAGCAGTAATTCCCCACTAGCACACAGCAGAGAGAAAAACAYCCGCCCCAGAGAGCGGCTACCACAGTAAGGCAACACAGGGTAACACATCTGCAGCTCCCTCTTGCACAGGGAGAGGCCAGAAACCCAAAGCACAGCCTGACAGGTAAGCCAGAAATATGAGCCTTTGGGGACAGCCCAGGGCAAGGCCTCTGAGTGCTCCCTAGTCCTTTCTTGCCAGGTTTTAAGCTCTGGCTGTAGATCTTAACTCACATCTTCTCCCAATTACCGCTGCTGCTTCTGGGAGGAGCTGGTTGTTAACAAGTTCCTCGCATCCGGCTACCCCACAGACCCTCTGGGAGAAGAGCTTTGTAGAACCAGCTGTTTCTTAAGGTTTTAATCAGAGAATTGGGAAGCCAAATGCACAGGCTGGATCTCCCTTCCAGCCAGCTGTCTCTGATCCCACCTTGCACAGCAGCAGGACAGCAGATCCCWGCCCTGCACAGGCTGGATCCAATCTCCGGTACTGATAAGCACAAGGGAATGTTTGCTGCATCCAGACTTTTCTGTGATAGCAGCCACTTGGAAGTGAGCTGCTGCTTGGCTTCTGGAGGAGTTGAAATACAGCCTGGGATGGTACAGGGAAGAGACTGAAAGAGGAGGGCAGGGAGGAAGGAGATGGTAGGAAATCTCACCTTCAGACCTAGAGCAACAACACCCAGCTGCAGACACTGGTGCCAACTTTGGCACTCCCTACATGTCATGACAGTATTTTGAAAAATACATTTAGTACCAGAGATATATATAGAGATATATAGCTCTCCTTTCCTGAGGAGCATTCAATCTTCAACTCTTGCAGCCTTACTGAGCAGATGAAACAGAAGACATGTGCTGCATCACAGCAATGACACAGAACAGCTCCAAACCCAACCCTGCATCTGCACAGAGTTATCTTCAGCACAGCCTCACTCCCTGGCAGTGAGCTGCAGCCCCCTGTCATACTCACATGCAAAATACTGCCAGGGCTCATAGGTGAGGCCAAAATCAGTCGATCGCTCCAGCACCCAGAGGTCAGGACGAGGGGAGTTGGCAAACTTGATCAGGACATATGCTACGTGGAAGAGCTGAAAGAAAGAACACAGAGTTAGTTGGCTGCTTGAGGCATCCTRAAAAGCAGAGAGAACTCCTTGGGATCCAAGAGGAATAAATGAGCTGGCACTTTGCAGCTCCTGCTGCTCACAGGCAGCCTGTGGAGACAAATCCTCCGTATCTAAAGGGATGGTGATACAACACGGCTGCTGCAGAGCCAGATTAGGGAGCTCAGCTCCCCCTGAAAGCAAACACAGCTCAGACTTTGTGGCTACAGCCTGTGCTCAGGTTGTGCCTGAGCAGGCTGCATTACAAGCCAGYTACAACGCTGCCCTGGGGACTTGGCTTTCGGGCTGTTTGTGGGGTAACAGGTGACACACTGCCCTGCCAGCCAGGGAACACCCAACTGTACCTTGCAGACACTACCSACAAATTCCTTCTTTTTGTTTTTTTAAGGCATTCCACACAGCAGCCCTGCTTCACCAACACRACCTTTTTTTGTAAGCCTGTCCCAGAAAAAGCCCAGCACAGCTCCTCTCCCCCAGGTGCCACAGGGAGGGGAGAGCAGGAGACCCACTTGGCTCCAGCACAGCTCCAACACGGGGCTGCTCCCATTTGTCTGGACACTGACATGTGCACACACACTCCTGCCAAGGATAAAATAAACCTAGTCTTTAAAGAGCTCCAATGTCAGTGCTAGAGAGAAACAAAAGCCCCAGCAGAATTTCCCYTCCCCGGCTGGCACAGGCTCGCTCCAAGAATCCCCACTCCATCATCCTGTCACAAAGCGATATTTAAAGGCAAATAAAGTTCTCTTATCAGAGGAAATTCCTAATGTCAAAAACAACCCAAAAGGGAGTTTAGTGCTTGAAAGGCAGAGATTTATAGCGCAGGGGTCCCTCCTCATGCAGAGCTGGGGCTGTATGAGCATACACCCCCCTGAAGAGYGACAAGCGTCCAGAGGGACACTGCTGCAAGGGGAGGAGGAGGACGGCTCCGTGCCCATCTCAGCCACGCAGGAGCCAGAACAGCAGCCAGCACCCCAGCCCTGCCCTGGCCACACACATCACCAAGCCAGRGGACACTCATTAATAATAACATACCTCCAAAACAGCCCTGACAATCCACAGATCGGGCAAGCAAAGGGCAGAAGAAACAAGAAACGGGTATTTACATTTACCAAGACATCTATAAAGTACAGACCTTGCTGGGGTCAGTCAGACAAGGGGTCTGAGTGCTGGTGTGCAGATATGGAGCAAGGGGATGTGGGCAGCCCTGAGGACTGGCACCAGCTCAGTCTCCCCCTCAGCAGGACATGCAGGCAAAAATCTCCTCAGGAGACTCCGAAATGCTCCTCTGGCTGTGGGACAGCCTCTCCCCCACTAGGCAGGGGGATTGGTGTGGCTCCCACCGCAGGCTGGTGGCACCTGGAAACACACCTGGGTGTAGGCTAAGGGGGCCTGAGAGGGATGCTCAGGGAGGAGAGAACCAGATCCAGCTGGGACATCCACATGAGGATCAAGCACARGGGGTCAGAGGCTGCTCTCCAGCTGGGAACGGGCAGGAGGGTGGGATTGTCACCACTCTCAGGGTTTGCCCTGCTAAGGACTGGTGCCATCCAGAATAAAGAAACCAAAGCAGTCACCCAACTCGGTTCTCTGCTGCCAAAAGGCTTTCAAGCCCAGCCAAGGGGGAAACAGGCATCCTTTTCAAAAACTGAGGGAAAACAGACCTCAGTGCTGCCCTAGCTCCCCTCTGCAACATACGTGCTGTCAAGGCATACAAGGCCAGGCTTTTTTTGAGGAGCAGCTTTTTCTGCCTGAGAGCTGGTATTTGATAGGGAAGCCCAAGAGGCTTCAGCACAGGCAGCTGCCTTCCCTGCAGGACCAGTTCTCACAGCCCCACATCTGCCTCTTGGCATGGGAACAGGGCTGAACACCAAGCAGCCTGTGAAGTGACACCTTCCCTCTGCTCTAAACCCCCCTCCAGCTTTATTCCACAGGGAATAAAGGAATGCTCCTGCTGGATCCAGCACTGCCTGTAGCTGCACAAAATTCCCTGTGGCTCAAAAGTACCTGTACATGTTCTGGCCTCAGGCACAGGGGGTTCTCTGCTCTGAATGAACAGCAACCACAAACACCAATTCAGAAATGTGAGGTGCATCCCTCTCCTCTGCCTTTCTTTTTGCAAAGGCAATAATGAACTRACTGCCAGTAAATCCCAGGGAATTTTTAGGGGGTCCTGCTCTTTGTTCATCAGCTCTATGCTGGAACAGAGTGTTCCTAATTAAATGTGCTGGAGTCCAACTCCTCACAGCTCCTGCCTCTCAGAAATCCTCTCCCTCTGCAGAGCATGGATTACCAGGCAGGCAAACTGGGGCAGCTTCTGCCCAAACAGTGAAATCTGACACAAAACCCAGCCTGGGGCTCAGTGATTCACCGAGTGAAAGCAACAGCCAGAACAAACCCCAGTGCTGCTGGCTGCAAGCTCAGGTGAAAATGGGACAGGGCAGGGTTGGGCACAGGCTCTGGACCCCTCTGTGGCTGAAAGAAGGGGGTAGAGATGGTTTCAGAGCATTCAGAGTCATGGGACACACACACACAARCACAGAGCTGATAAATCAGTGCCCCTGCCTGCTGGGAGCTCTCCAAAGTCCAGTCCCAGCCCCACTGGGCAGGGTCAGATGTCCAAGCCCAGGGCCAGCACAGATTTTATCTCCCATCCCTGCTTGTCACAGCAAAGCACAAGAACCTCTGGGTTCTTGCTGCATACATCTGCAATACCTCAGCTGAAAGACAGGGCAGATMTCTGCTCTCAAAGCCAAACACAATTAATTCCTCTCTCCATCCCCAAATCCATCTCCAGCACTGCTGTTACTGCTGCTGAATTTTATTCCAGTTGTGGCCACAGTCTTGGGACACAAATAAACCAGCCAGCACTGCAGAACCACTCCCCTTCCAGCACGGAAGGGTCATTCCCAACGGAGCACAGAAAATATTCAGGAGTCTGTGACCACAGYGACCCCAAACCTGGAACAAGACCCATGTCCTGGTATTCTGGGGGATTTTTGTCCAGTCTGGTGAGTCCCCTGCCCTTCCATCCAACTTCCTTATCTTGCAGATTATCACAGCCTGGCCAGAAAAAAATAACAGCAAATTGCCTGTTTCCAGTGCATCTGCTGAGAAAACTCAGATGCAAAGATGGAGCAGTAGCTCTAAAAATAGAGCTGGCACAAAAGCCAGACTTTTCATTCCATGTTTAGTTCCAGTACAGTTCTGCCCAACCAATATTGCAAGAGAAATGGTTGGGTTTTTTTCCAAAGCCTTTATTTAGCTCTTATYATCAGTCAGATGAATAAAAACCTCTATGCTCTCAGCCACTTCAGACATTTTCCTCCCTTCCTTCTGGAGAAAAGAGGTGAAACACCAGCCTTGATGCTCACACTTGTCTCCAGGCACACAGATCCTTTATTTTCCCTACCTCTGAAAACATGCCAGGTACAGCTCAACCTTTGACCAGCCTCTGGAATTCCATAAAACGACCTTCCAGCCAGGAAATTCTGACACTGCTTTAATTAGCAACYAGATTTCTTTGAAAATAGTAACATCTCTACACGGAGTTGATGTTGCTGTTAGTGGTTTGGAAGCAAGTTTCCTTAGTAACAATCTCTTGCAGCTGCCCCAGTGCCTGGAAGGATGGAGATGAGGGCATTTCCTCTGTGTCCCACACTCCATCCATTTGTCTTTAGATGGTAGGCAGCTTTATCCAAAACACCATTAAAATATAACAAATACCATTAAAATATAGTCCTGATTACTGCTCAGTGTGACAGTGCAAAGACCTAAGGAGTAAAAACACATCCCAGAGAGTTGAGATAAACTCAGCTGTTTTTGGAGCAGCACCTTCTCTGCCCATTTGTTCCCCCATCCTTCTGTGTAAGCAGCACATGATGGAAAACGCTCCCATTTTTTCTCTATTCCTTTCCTCAAGACACTGATTTCACCTTTCCAGCTCTGGGAGGTCCATGTGGGAAGAAGAAAACTGGCTGGACCAGGTTTGCATCCTGTGTTGCTTTGGTGAGGCAGATCTGGGGAAGTCTCGCTGATACTCCAAGGCACCTCCAAGCCACACAGAAATATTCAATAACCAAAATAAATCTTCACATTGCTGTAACACTGACAACTACATTTCCACCAGCAGGAAGAGGGGCTCTTTTTGGCTGTGGGATTAGAGGTCTGAGGCTGTGCTGGCAGGGAGGCAGACCCAGCTCTGCTCCCAGCCCCTGCAGGAGGAGTTTACACAGCAAACCACTTGCTAATTTTCCACAGGACAGATTTATTACCTTTGGCGTTGASTTATGAAAGCAGCACCATGTAAGAACAAAGCAGTTCATCTCTCCTGACCACTGCTCCAGCCCCCTGTGGGGTGTGTGTGTGCAGAGCATCACCAGCACTGCTCATCCCTGCTGGGCAGCCCCTGGGAGGATGGGAAGGACCTGCTGAGCCATGCCAGGCTAGGGGCAGTAACTCCCACTGTTATGGGGCACATGCAAAACCTGCAAGCAGGGAAAGCATAAAAAGAACTGCTGTGGAAAGTATGGGGARGTGTTAATTTAATTTTCCACTCTTTCAAAAATCAAATTATTTTACTCCCTTCCAAGCCCATCCATCCCTCCAGGCACTGCCTGGTCCATCCCTGCAGCCACAAGCCCACCTGGAAAACGTGGAGATGTCAGAGCCTGGATGGGGTTATCRATCCACAGTGCCAGGGGAAGCAGCTCTCTGGGAGCACAGGGCACCTCTGTCCGCAGCCCAGGCTGCTCTGCTGCCACGGATCAGCCCTGGAAACGCTCGGCAGCGCTGGCACCACATCACTGGCAGCAGCCACAGCTAATAARGTGCCTTTCTGTGCACATTTATCCCCACAAACATACATGCAGGAGGCGGAAAAGCCCTGGAAAGGCAGAGAGCTTCTGTCTCACTTTGAATTTCTCYAGGTCAGTGACCTGCCCCTTTTGCATCCTTTGCCTGTAATCATTTATTCTCATGGAAGCAGTGAATTTACTCATTAACAACTTGACTGTCCCCCTGCTGAGCTTCTGCAGTCCTACAGCAGATTTACTTCTCCCCAGCCYATCCATCAAAATCCTTTAATAAAATCTCTCACATTTAGTGCGTGCCTACTTTTTATCTTCAATCATACAAAAACTGCTTCAGCCCTTCCAGGCAGCAAACAAAGGTGCTTCCCCTCCAAGTGGGCACGGCTCTTTATCCAGYCATTTTTCTATAAAATACTCAAGTGCCTGAGAGCAAACAAACCCCACACATAAAAGCACAAAAGTCTGTGTTTGAAAGAGGGGTGTGCACTGAAATATGCTTTGCCCCCATTTTGCTCTTTTCCTCACAGGAGCTCCTGGCTTGTTCTTGTATGTCTTTGTCTCAAATCCTCAATCCTAAAAATTATGTTTTTCCAAGTTATTCATGGAGGATTACAAGGTTCTGAATGAGAAGGWTCCCTATGCTTGTATCTCAGTATTTTGACAGCCAGGCTTTAGAAACAACCAGCCATTCCACTGACCACGGGGGAAGGGCAGAGGTGCAAAGTGGCAGCTATTAAACATCTCTGTAGGGCAGGGGAGAAAGGTGAGCACTGAGAATCCATTTTGCACTATCCTTTTTTCAAGTTTTTCTCTCAAAACTCTGGGGTTTTATTGAGAGAGATCAAAGAAAACACTCTCCATGAAGCCACAAGTTCAGAGCTACCAGCCAGCATGAAACCTGCTCCGTGCCACAACAAGCAGCAGCAGCAACCCAATACTTTAGGATGTTATTTTCTAAACAGTGCCTGTTCCCTTCCTAAGCAGCTTGGCTTAGATGAACAGCTGATGGAGCATTTTCCACAAAGGATTTTTTCTTTAAACACCACTTCTGAGAAGGATTTGGCTCGCCCACCCATTTCACACACAGCACTGCTTTATCTTCACAGCATCCTCCTGTGCAAGTTGTCCTTCCCCTGCCAGTGCCACACACACCTCCTGCCAAAGATCCCTGGGGCACTAAATCTGCAGCACTTGGCACATGGCAGGGCCGAGCAGTGCCATCCCTTGTGGCCTGCACAGTGCTCAAGATCTGGACAGCCAAGTTTTAGAAGTGACCTCCAACAGGGCAGCAGCAAGAGCCTGACTGGCAGCAGGTTCAGCCAGCTGGCACTAAGGAGAGGAACATCCTGTTAAACCCCTGCCCAGCTGGAGCTGCAAACAGCAAATGGCACACAGCTACAGGTGCAGCATCCAGGGATGCTGACATACCCACCTAGATGTGGTCAAACACAAGGCTGTGCTAAACCCCAGAGGTGGGATCAGCCCTTTGCGTGTGCCCAACAGCCCCAAAGGTCACCCCAGCCACCAGAGGCATCACAGCAGAGCAAAACTGCTCAGGCCAGAGGGGGATGGCCGGAATTCCTTGGGATGAGGCCTCAGTCACTGACAGAGGAGGACTCTGCCCRCAGCAGCTCTCACTGCTGTAGGAGATTCCTGCATCGACTGACGTGGAACTTTGCAGCTTCCTCGGTTGCTGGGCAAAGTGTTAAGTAACCCATTAAAGACAAGACTTAAATATTTGTCTTTCAGCCCAAACTTGAGCTGTAACACCCTCAGGGAATGGCTGTGTGGACTCCCCTGTCCTTGGGCACCCTGTAAGGGGTGCAAGCACTGGTCTGCAAGGCCCAGGAGCTGACTGAGCCCAGAGACTGTGCAGAGGCACAGGTGCCTCCACCAGGGCTCCCAGCCTCTCCAGCTGCTTTAATCCTCCTGCAAACACCATCAGAAAGCCAGCACAGAGGTGGCTGTAAAGAGGCCCTGAAAACTTCCTGGCGCTGCAGAGATAAGACACAGTAACTACATTCAGGATTTCAGATTATTTACCTWGAGGTGTCAATTGTCCTTGATGGTTAAATGCCTCTAGGAAGCTTCTGGGAATGTTTGGTTGGATTTTTTTTAGGAGTGGTGTGYTCTGGGAAAATATGTGAATTAATAATTAGCTGGCAGGATTAGTGGCAGTTCATTACCAGGGTCTTCCTCCCAGTAAAATACAGTATTACATGAGAAGAGGGATAAGGAAAAAAATGACTCAAAGGGAAAAAACCCCTCTTTTACAGAGACACAACATGCCCTATAGCCCTCACTGTGAAGAGCCATGTGCTTGTGCTGTGCAATGTGCAGAAATGAAGAAGCCAAAGCTCCTGCAAGCAGCTTCAGGCAGACAGGTGAGCAACAAGCAGGTGTTCCAGGAAGATTTGGTATTCTAGAGGAATTTAACTGGGAGCCACTCAAAACCAGCCAGCTAAATAAATCCAGCCACCTACTTCATGAGAGAGAAAAAACCCCACACGGTTCTCAAGGCTGATTTTCAAGGGGCCTTAGGTCCACTGCCTTAATGATCCTCCCTTAAACCAACAGGAGTTTGAGACTAATTTTAGCAAAATGAAAACTACACCACAGCAGAAACTCTCGTAATCCCAGAACATRCAGAAAAAAAAGTGTCTTCCTATAAATAGAAAAAGTGGGGAATTCCAGCTTGCTAATACTAACTGGTGTGCTTGCAGCCTCAGTCTGAAATTGCTAAGAAAAAGGCTGACTTGAGGGATGTCACCTGCCTGCAGCTATTTGAGACTGTGAGAAGCAGAGTCTCTTCAGGGAGCTGTCACTCCACACACCAGCAGAGTGGGGATTTTGTGACTAATGGAAAGAACTGACTCAGCTTTTCATGCCAGATAGGCTTTGAAAGGAAATAAATCTCCTTGGAGTGCCCCATTCTGCCATGGTAAATGCTACACAAAGAGCACATCTCTGCCCTGGAAGGAGATGAGCAATCCTTGTGCCCAGGATAAAGAGCTCAGCACCTCACAGTGAGCTCAGCATGGCACTGATCTGGAAAGGAGCCTTTCAAGTCCATCTGGGTCATCCTCCAGTGTTTACATGGACAACACTCCTCAAGAGTGGCTGATCCCAGGGCTGCCCTTGCTCAGGGAACAATCTCACGCAGATTTGTGACTCAACAGACAGGAGACATGAAGGAGAGGATGGCACTGCCACAACCTCTCACAATGTGGCTAAAAATACTGATCTATCCATCAGTTCTTGGGGAGAAAGGGCAGATTTAGAGACAAACCTGTCCCTCTCCTCTTCCCCAGTGCCTGGCCATGGCTGCACAGCAAGCACAGCTGGGGGAGAGCCCAGCCCAGCCCCTTCCTTACAGCCAAACTGTGCCAGCAGCAGTGGGTATTGYCTGTGAGGCCTCCCTGGGCATCTCTGCTGGGACAGACAGCAATGGGCTCCAAGTCAAGAGCTGTAACACTTTTAGCAACCACAGCCCTGCCTGGTACCTCCTGTTATCAATGTCTGACAGGGCGGAAATGATGACCTTGAGCACAAGGAAGAGAATGCCATTAAAAACCCACGTTCATTCCTCTACCTGCCAGTGGCATCACCACCGTGAGAGGATTTCACCCAGAGTTCATCAGTCACTGCTGCTCATCTTTCCCATTTCCTCAGAGAATGACTGAACAGCTCTGGGTTCCTTTGGTTGCAGCGTTCCCCCAGCTGCCTGCGTGCTGACACACAGGGAGCTGTGTCCACAGGCACGGRTTGTTTGCTTTTAAAACGTATAGGAGGAATCCATGGCCCTGGCAGCGAGTGTGATGGAACCCAGCCATGAAACCAGGGCACATTCCAGAGCCAGATGTATGGGCACAGCTGTGACAGGGCACAGCTCAGAGCCTCTGCTGTGCTCAGGTCTGAAAGGAGGCACAGAGCCCTTCTCACACCTCCCACAGCTCCCATTCCCACCACAGCACAGCCTGCAAGGTGCAAGCCACTCGTGCCCTTATAAATAAAGTCTGGGTGAAGCCTCCATGGATTTGCCTCCCCCAAGCTGAAGCTCCCACACCACCAAGCAGGAATTTCAGCCTGCAAGGGCCAAAATTCCTCAATTTCCTCCAAACAGCTACTCAGTAAAAAATCTGGCCTGACCTTTTGTACCACTTCATTTCTTCTGCTCTGCAATTAAAAAGTGGCACAGCCAGGACATCGATTTTTGCACCATTTCTGTGTGGAAGCAGCGTGGGCTGCTGAGGATTTGGGAGCACTGAGGCAGATTATGTGGCACCTACACTGTACTGCTGATATCTGAACTTATCAAACCCTGTCTGTGGGTAAATCACACCCCAATAAAGATGGGGAGCCTACAAATACAGAACCCCTGCAGGCATTTCAAGCCAAGCAAGGAAATTGGCAGAGTCAGAAGGGAGTCTGCCTGGTTCTGAGTTTGGGTTCAACCTGAGAACTGAGCTCCTGAGAGATGGAATACTCAGCAATTTTCAAAACCATCTTTCAAGAAAGGATTTCTGTTTGAACATGTCTGAAACCCCCTGGAGCCAGTGTAACCCTGCAACCAGCTCCTGCAGCTCACTGTGTCTCCCCATCACCACTCTGCCTTCAACACCTCCCCAGCCCAGGCACTCAGAGAGAAATGCAAYGCAGACAGGAAGGAGACCTCTCTCCACAGGGTCAGCAGAACCCTCATGATCTAACACCAGCTTCCCAACAAGCTGGGGTGRGAGGGTGCAAAATCAAGACAAAATGCACAGTGATTAATTCCTCCTCGTTGCAGAAGTGTCAGATACCACAAGATGGATTCATGGAACAAGAATGCAGGGGAGGAAAAGCTGAGGAGGGTACATGAGAAACCTTTCGATTTAGGCCAGGTACTAACAGCAAAATCCTTTAAGTGGACCAATTTATTTTTATTAAAATAAAAATTAGTGAAGTAATAGATACGATGTCATACACCTCTGAACATAATGAACTTGTATCTAACAGGTGGCCCCAGTTAAACTAAAAACTAAAACTAAAAGCTGTCTCAGGTGCCTCACAAGCCAATGCTGTGCAGAGMAGCTGGTGGGAAAAGTAATCATCCTGAGTGGCCAAAAGTTCAAATTTCCTTGAACTTTCCACTCTGCCAGCTCTCATATTCTCTGAAGTACATTATCTCTGCTTGCATGGCTTACTCCAGCCTTTCATTGTTGTCTTATCTCCAGCCTCTTCCTGCCCCAGCTTCAAAAAGAACATAGAGCATCACAGAACAATATGAATGAGCTAAAAAAAAATTTATATAAAAATATATATATATACACACCAGCCTAAAATCTTCATCAACCCAGCACACTTGGGAGAGGCAGGAGGGGGTTTTGCATGAAGAGAGGAGGARAAATAATCTCTCCTGGCTGATGAGGACAGGGTAACTACAAAATTCCCCCAGACCAACCTGTTTGCAGCCCATCAGCAATGTCAAGCTARGCAGCATCCACTGGGACCACAAGAGCAGGGAAAAAGGCAAACACATCTCACTTATGTTTGTGCCAGCAACATAAACTATGGTTTATTCTTGGGTACAATGGACTAAAGCAGCTTATCATCAACTCACAGTGCAAACCTTTTGGACAACAACCCTGTAAGCAGTTGAYTCCTGCAGTTGTGTTTGTGAGAGTGCCCTGAGAAGGGTTTCCCAGGAGCTGGAGAAAAGAAACTTCTCTGTCTCCTCTGGCTGAGGAGAACACGTCCCAGAGAAGACCTTTTCCTTGGACAACGTCCATGCATGACTACTGGGAGAAATCCCCACGCACGTCAGACCAGCAGGACACAGGCCAGGTGGTGGGCAGCCCTCTCCTGATAGCAGAGCAGGATCCACACATCTGCACAGACCCAGAAGAGCAAAACACACCGAGCTGAGCCTCTCTACAGTGTCCAGGACAACAGGTCCTGACCTTCTTCTCATCTGCCAGTTAAAAAAAAAAATAATACCAARAAAAAGAAACACAAAAAGCCCCAAACTGCCTGGTCCCAGCACGCGCCCACAGTCCGGGGCTTGTGAGTCACAGCCCCATCAGATCCCAGGCTGCTGCTGTGGGATTTTTGCACAAACCTATCTGCCCAGGAAGAGCAGAGTTATGACACCAGAGGAGACTGGAGACCAGCATAATCTCCCCAGATAAGGCTTGGCTGTGCTGAAAGGAAATTGGCTGCTGTGTTTCAAAGCAGAGCTCCCTGGTGAGCACCTTTGTGCACAGCCTGCATCTGCCCCCAGCCCKGGAGCTCAGCAATAAATCCTGGGCTGGGCTCTGCTCCGAGCAGCCCTCCCCGGGACCTGCTTAATTGGGCCCTTAGACTCACTTCACATTTGCAAAGAGGCCGCTGTGCCCCACCACTGTTTGCTCACTGAGGGAGCAAACCCGGGAGCCCCATCCATCAAAGGCTGATGCTAACGAAGAGCACACACCAATTAGCAATCCCCCASCTGACTCATCAGGGGCTCCTGCATCCTGCGTGTGCTGCAGGGTGTTCACCTACCCTGACTACACTAAAAGTCTCTTGAAAAGCAGCTTTGAGGTTATCCAGGCTATTCACATTTTGGGTTATTTTTAGAGGTCCGAATGATGTCGGGATATCCGGGAAGACTTCACAGATTTAGTCCCATTCCCACAGAGTTCAAGACCAAATTGCTCACAAACTCATTTTATCCTCAGGGGTTCTCTTAATGCTTGGCTTATACCCTCCTGCTTCTACTGGTATGTTAAGTAGTTAAAAAAAAAACTTATTAAACGTTATTTTAGAGTGAAAATATGCTGCAGTTTTTGTGGTCAAAGCAGATATTTTAAAGCATTTCCCATATTGGGAATAAAGGTCTAGAACATCTAAAAAGTCCCATCTTGCCTTTCCCATTACTTTTGAGCTGTTGCCACAGAAAATGTGAGAAGCAAAAAGAATGGAATAATTTTTAAAGGTACACAGGCAGGACAGAGCACAACAGGTGATTCAGAATCCAGGCTGGCTTTGTAGAGATGGCAAGTGCAACACTAAATTGTGTTACAGGGGTAACGTGCCCAACATTCCCATCTGGATACCTGAGCCTCCTTACACTCCCCAGGGGCCACATGGGCTGCATGCCAGCTGCCCATCCCAGGGGCAGAACAGGGATCACAGCAGAGACCTGGGAGAATTCCCAGCCCTGGGAATCAACCACCTTCCCCCATCCACCGGGCTGCTCCTGCAATTCCTGTCTGAGAAACACTGCAGCTCTACTGTCCAGCTCAGCTCTTTCTCTTTTGGGGCTCATGCTGGCTCATACTCCTCCAAATTTTAATCAGCCCACAGCATGTTTGATATTTTTTCCTTTCACACTACAAATTATCATCTGCAGCATCAATCATTGCTGTTCTGCTCCCAGGAGTCCTTGATGGAGGCACCCTGGTTACAGCACCACTGCCATGATTTAGGTCAGGGGCTGCCTTTACCATCAATGACAGCTCCCATCTCCCTCTTTCCCCAGAAAATCCCCTCAGATGTGGGCACTGTCACAGCTGTCCCTGGCATCACCATCCCCTGGCACCTCCAAGGGGATGCAGTGACTACAGACAAACTTCTGCAGATGCCCAATTTATCTGTTCTGACCCCATGCACCTTCTTGACCAAAGAGGAATGTAAGTGCCAAACTTTGACAACTCAACCACCTAACAAGAGCTGGAATGAGTGCTGGATGATATCCTGCAGCTCTCTAATCCGTGCAAGTGCCCAGGCCACGCTGGCCAGGAGCACTAGAAGCAAGCTGGAGCATCCTTGCTAGGACCAAAGCCAATGCTGGCAGAGGATGGAGTAATCCACAAAGCTGGAATTCACCCCTCCTCCTCTTAATCCAAAATAGCCCCATTGCTGGCTCATCAGGCTCAGCCCAGAGCTCAACTGCTTTGGGGTCAGATGAGGAGAAAGGAATCGTAGGAGGCAGCCTGAAGTGGCAGGGCTGGGAAGTTAAAGCAAAGGGGCTGYTAAGGATTGCTGCTGATTTCTGCTGTGGGGCTTGGTTCTGCAGGCAGAACCAGACACCATAACCCAATAAAGTGACTGTGCACAGCCTGGGGACAGCTGAATCCCTGCCCTGTCCATCACACTGGTGCTGGCTGCCCACAGCAGCCCTCTCTGCTGCCCAGGGAACAAACCACACTAACTCACTTGTCCACAGCAGATTATCTTGTGGAGTATTTATTGCCTCCCCGATCGGAAGAAAGAAACATTTCTCTCTTGGACATAATGAAGAACACATTTCCAGCACTTAACAGCTGGAAGCTGGAAAGGTGGCCAAAGAAAATCCCTAACTATTTTTTTTCCCCCTTTAAAGTAAGCATCTGGAAAGCTAATTTCTGGGGAAGAGGAACCTTYCTAAATCAATCCAAGGAAAGAGTCAAACTTGGTCACAATTTACAGGCAGGGGCTGATAAGATCATATTGTGAGTGTGATATCAACAACATGGTTTTTGTCTGCCCCTGTCAGCTCGACTCCAAGAGGATGAGGAAAGGCTGTTTTTATTTAATGAAATGCAGCAACTCACACTGGCAGAGATTTTCAGTATGGTTTTGATCACCCACTGAAATATCAGGGAGTTTTTAAATCTCCACCCCACATCACTGCAGCTGGCACACTCTGGGTGATGCTGACATGTCCCCAACCCCCTGGGATGACAAATGAGGTCCCTCCACTCCCTCAGCCCCAAACTGTCCCTGGGACCAGCTCCTCCAGCATGAACACAGGGAATAGCAACAGGCACGTGTTCTTGCAAGCAAAACGCTGCYCTGCCCAGCAGGGCCTCACACTAACCCTTCCAAAGGATGAGAGGGTCCCTATTCCTGTCCTTGCACGTTAGCACCATTGATCCTCGCATCCTGAGTGCACCCGGAGACCCAGAAGCAGTCACTGATGATTTCTGCAGGGCTACACATTATCWGCCAGGGAAGCCCTGTGCCACGGCTGACTCACCACCTAAAGCTGATGCCAGGCTGCCCAAACCTGCCTCTGCCCAGGCCACAGAAGRTGCTGCTGGATGGGCACTCCCCAGGTGAGTGCTCCTTGCCCCCACAGCCCAGCACAYCCCTGCTTGCACACACTGAGGGCTCTCCCCAGAAGCACGAGCAGCTGATGGGAACAGAAATGCTMAGAAACTTTGGATGAGATGCCTGGGAAAGTGTTTCTCCTCTAACTTTCACGACAGGTTCAATTTCTTCCAGAGGGAGGGCTAATGCGGGTTGTTTGTTGTAACCAATAACAGGAAGCTGACAGCTTGCAGTGTGGTGGGACACAGGGCAGTCCCCCTGGGGCAGGCGGGCTGCTGACTGTCCCCAGCACGGCCGTATCCTSTGGGCTGGCTGCCTGGGCAGCAGAGCCTGCAGAAAACACCCAACACCCAGAAGAGGGAACACAGAATGCAGAGCCAAAGCCTTTCCAGATGCCCCATCCCATCTGTCCTGTAGCTGTGGGGTAAATGAAGCCTGAAGCCTTCGTCCGGGTTTGCTGCGGCTATGCTGAACACCAAAGGCACTTCCAAAAATGAAGAGTGCCACATCCCCTGCTTTGGGGACAGGCAAAGAGACTCCCCTCCCCTCCTCAATCCTGGCTGCCACACACCAGCCACCAGGAGAAAAGATGCTGCTGGCAAACTCAAGACTCCTCTTTGAGAAGCAGGGTTAGCTCACGCTGCTCCCCAGCATTATCCACCCCAGCATGGGCCCGGGCTGTGCCAGAACAAACAGCACAGCAAATAAACAACAATGAACACAGCGCACGCTGCGCACACGCGCGGGCTCTGCTCTCCAGACATCCCCAGCAGCTTCACTGTGCTCCCTGTGAAGCCCCAGCTCCTCTCACCTGCCCCGAGCAGAAGCCCAGCCCAGCTGCAGTAGGTTCACCTTGCTGAGGACTGGAGCTTTCAGCTCCAGCACTGCTCACACGGGGTTTGGCACACAGAGGAGCTGCAAAGCTCATCCCTGAAGCGCTGCTGCTCAGCCAGCCCCAGCCAGGGCAGCACTAACCCACCTGCTCACATTTCTCACAGGATTTCTGGCTCAGGCAGCAGCCAGGGACGGGAGGAAGTGGCACAGCCCAGCACCCCTCAAGCCCATCCATGGGTGCGTTCCAGGTCAGGCTCCTGACCCAGTTCCAAACCCAGGGRATTTTATTTGGAGAGCACAGGGAGCTGCAGCGCCAGCCATGCACCTGTCACCCCCCTCCCTCCCTCCCTTTCAGCAACCTGAGCCAGGGCCACCACGCCATGAACACGCTCACATCCTGTCCCAGCCCTGCGGACACTGAGGCACGCAGGGCAGGAATGCTGAGCTGCACCACRACTCACTGCTGACACCGGGATGTGGGGAAATAAACCCCAAAGCCTTTCCAACCAAAGAGAACCCAGCCATCTCATGTTTCCTCCTTCCTGGCAGTGTAGGGACATGGTAACTGATCAGTGCCTCACTGCAGAAATCCAAGTCCTTATCCCCACTCCCTGCCCAGAAAATAACATCACCAGGGGCGATTCACTATCCCTCAACACAAGGAAAAATGGACTGGAGCTCACATACCAGTCATGGATACAGCATGAACAGGGGATTACAAACTCAGCACGCCTGGAACACGCAGTGCATGTCCTCACTGGATGTGTGTGCAGCCATCAGCACCCCAGGCACGGGGAGTTCATCTTGACCAGGCTCTGGGATTTGCTCTGGTTCAGGCAGGGACAGTGYACCCCACAGTGCTGCTGAAGTCTGGGATCTGTGCTGCTCCTTGGAGCACCAACCAAGGACACGAGGCTGGTACTCTGCAGATGGCAGTAGCATTACTGTAGCACATCATGCCACKAGGAGATGAACAAGAAGCTTTTTTTGGTGTGAACGTCCCAAAATCCCTTTAGAGCAGCCAAATAATAGCAATAAAATAATTCTACCCTTAAACACTACCAGTTCTTTAGGAGGCAGAGCCCTTTGAGTGTAATTTAGCACTAAATACAGCCCCGTGTGTAACAGTGACATGAACACCACGGGGTCTGCAGTGAGAGGCTCTTGGGAACAAGTGGGATTCAGCAGGACACCAACCTGAGCAGTCAGACAGCTGTACTTCAGTCCACAGGAGGCCACTGTACTGTAAGCATCTGCTCCCAAGGGGAGCTTCATAAATATTTTCCAGGATGAACATTTGTAAATAGTGTCTTTCAACACGCCTTGAGAACAGACTCCTGATGTCCTGTTTTCAAAAGAGAACCACCATCTTCAAAGGCAGGGAGGCGAAGCCACTCACGCAGACAGCACAGCTACCAGCCCTGCAGCTTGGCACTGCTCCCCAGGGCTGCTGAGGTGGGTGCTGGCACCAGATGTGTGTCTGCCAGGCACAGCAAAGCCTGCCCTGCAGCGGCTCCCAGCCCTGTTCCCAGGCACGGGGCACATCACCCTGACAGCCCCCAGCATCCCCATCTGCCTGGGGAAACGTGATCAGCTCCATGCCCTGCTGCTCAGGGACAGGGCACCCTCTGCCAAGATCACAGCTGAGCCCACTGGCACCTGCCTCGGAGCCCCACGGCTCAGGAAATCAATATGCAGGCCATGGGAGTCATTTTGTCTCCCCCACTCTTTGAAGAATTCCCTCCCTTCCTTCTCCCCGGCCACAAACCCTTGCTCTGGGTGGTCCCTTCCAAGACTGTAAACTGACTCGTTGAAGGCCACAGCAAAGAAAGGTCAGATGCCTTACAAACACAGAACTGACAGTGCTGTGCAACTGCCCAGACATTATTCCAAGGACATGCACATCCCCACAGCAGTTTGCACCACAGCAGGCACTCACACCTCATCCAGGTGTACCCACACYGCACAGGTTTCCCCCAAAACAGCACCTGCAGGCGCAGCACCTGCTGTCATGGCCCAAAGCTGCACCTCTGGCCATGGCCCCAACTCTGCACCACCTCTGCCTGCAGCCTGGGGTAAGGGTGGGGAGAGCTGTGGAGCTGCTGCCCTTCCCTGGGGATGCCAATTCCACAGGATTTCACAATATCCTTRTTCTGGTTGTGAATAAAGGGGACAGAGAGCAGTGACAAGACCACAGCTACACCTGACAGCAAGCTGCAAGACACTTTTCAGTTTTTTTCTGTTACCTGCAGAACCACACARGAAACTGCAACTCTGGACTGCATCAACACACTACAAATCCCACKGCCTCAGACCTAAAACATAAAACCACCTTGCAGAACTCCCAACTACCCAGCAATGTGAGAAAACCCAACTGTCCTASAGGTGCTCTCAGCCTTGCCTGTTGCTGTCAAGCCCCACAGCATCACTGCAGGGCAAACAGGCATTCACAGCCCCTCCAGGCTCCCTGCTCCCACTGCCCAGCCCTGGGAAGGAACAGAGATAAGGGGAGTGCTACAGAAAACACAAGGGCTTAAGAAAGCTSTGATTTAGTGCAGATAAGAGGTCTGGGTGGGTAAGCACACACCACTGAAATAAAGACCACTGCTGAAAGAAGGGCAGGCATATGGGATGGCACACATCCAAGGCGGGGGCACAGCACAGGTGTGTCTGACTTCAGAGGTTAAAAAAACAAGTTTTTAAGCAATTTCTATGTTGCCATTCTCATGGCAACTCATCCTGATGAAATATGCCCAGCTGGCCCTCATGGAAGGGGCTCTCTGCAGATGCCTYGTGGATGCCAGAGCAGCTCAGAGTGGGCACTCACACATCCCAGGCAGAAAGCAGCCCTGGTGTAAAACACACAGTGCAGAGCAGCATCCTCCCCCTGCCCTGGCTGATGGTGTGTGAGCACAGCCTCWCCAAAAGCCCCCAGCACACCCTTCTAGCAGGGACACAGACCTGCTACCAAAAGTGCTGGGGAGCTTCCAGCAATGAGACACGTGAACAACAAGGTGGTGGGGGAAGAAAATAAAGGATGAACTGGACAGAAAAATCACATCTCCAAACACAGAGCTTGCTCTGTCAAGRGGCAATCCCATGCCTGCAGCAAGCTCAGAGCCAGGGGAAGCCTGCTAAAAACAAAACTGCAACAGCTGGGGCTCTGCAGGGTCTAAATGAGCCCCACTCTGGACCCGGTGACTCCAAACCAAGCTGCCAGCCCCAGGACAGCACAAGCCAGCTCAGCACAGCCCTCACTCTGAGCACACGATTCCCCAGGCTCCTTAATGAGACACACTCATTTTTCACGCTGTTAAGGGCAGAGCAAACAGCTCAGACATTTCTGTTCCTGCACCAGGCTCCCGAGCACATTTGCCGCGTATCTTATCAGCAGCCTCAGCAGCCTCTCGAAGCCGTTTCCAGACTTTGGCCTTCAGAAACCTGCAGAGGGGGTGGAAAAACCCTCTATTCGTTCTCACCAAAGCACAGCACATTTTCAAGAGGACATTCCTACCATCCAGAGCAAACAAATGCTCCCAACTGTATGTTCTGTGGGGTTGTTTGAGCTGCAGCAAGTAAGATCAATACAGGTTCACTGCACAAGGTATTTAAATATTCTTAGAGGAGTTCCTGGGCCAGTTCAGAATTAAAAGGGAGAAGCCAGACAAAAGAATACTTGTCTGTGCTTTAGGCAGCTTGCAGGCTGGTTTTTACAGCCAGAGGTTTATAAGCACAGCTCCATCAGTCAGGACAGGCTCCCCAGAGCATGCTAGGAGCTGTACAGATCTGGGACCTGCTCCATCCAGACATCCCAGGCTCTGCAGTRCTAAAAATAAAAYTTAAAAATACTATAAAAGAGCTATAGTAAGACCCTCTTCAGTACTGCCAAAGCCTTGCTGGTTTGCTAAAGAAGCCCTTGGGTAAATCATAGGCTGAAAAAAGAAACACTCAATACCCTTCCATAGGATACAAACAGGATTTTGTGCTTTGGATGAGACTTGAAACAGCATCTGCTGCTTCTGTGGCCAGCAGTGAATAACATCTCTGTGACATTCCCAGTTTTCTGGAGGTCCTGGGCAGGGATGTCATGATGTCACCAAAACACAGCATGTACACAGATAAACGCCACCTGATCTGCTGGGACAAACAGGAGCCAAATCTYGTGTTCCAGAGGGCACAGTGGGCAGAGCAAGGAAGAGCTGTCTCACCCCCTCTACACAACACCACCCCAGGACACCATTGCTTTGGCCACAGCAAGGAGTTAAGCTCCAGACACTTCAATTCACTACTTTCCTTGTCATTATCAATACAGCTCTGAATTTGTGACAAAAATGCCTTATGCCTTCATGGAGCACTCAGGAAGGACTAAGCAGAGCCTCCAGCTACAACTCACTGAATGCTGTATGGTCAACCAGCATCTTCACCACTRAATTATACTAAAAACCCCAGGCCTGCTGCATCTCAGCTCTTAATTGAACTAAAAAAAAACACCCAAGATTGATTTCAACCTTGACAAGGCACAACTTGTACATCTGTGACATAGCAATTTCCCATCAAAGAGTGGAYTTCAGACCCAGCCTGTCTGTAACCTACCCAAGTCCTCTCTTTCCTTGCATTTACGGGATTAAAAAAAAAACCCAACAACAACAAAAAACACATGTCATACATTTCACTTCCAGAGCTGCAAGAAATCCACTCTAAGTTGCATGCCAGCTTCAGCTCCAAGGGTTTCCTTGGGCTGTTCTCTGAGCAACAAGAAGAACAAAACAATCTTGGCAGCAGGCCATGCTACAAGTATTTCCCCCARTTCCCTGGGATGGAGTGGAAATCCTGTCACAAACCTGCATGCATAGGAAGGGTGAGGAGAGGAAGGAAACAAGAGGACGAATTAGCTAAAAATTGGCACAACGTGAGAGGTCTCTGCTTGCCACCAAAGCCCCTGAAAGGCTTTTCATTTTAAATGGCCAAGTGCCAATGATGAATGACTCACAAGAGCCTCAGGAAGCCCAAGCTCCCCAGCACCCAAAAGGAGTATATTTAAATCCTCCCTCCACTGGATTTGGAAGGGCACATGGATGCTGGAGCTCTGATACCTGATTTGTGTCTGGTTCTGAACCCAGCTCTTGCAGCTCACAAATGCCTGTCTTTCCTTGTATTTCTCAGTTCACCATTTCCAGGGCCAAGCGGGTTTGGAAAGCCCCTCTCTGGATCACTGTCAGGCTCCAGATCCCACATCTACCAAGATGACTCATTTCCAACATGAGAAGTCTCCCTTGCACCTTGTACGGGGTCTGTGCACCAAACCCCAGTGCCCCCAGCTTCCAGGCAGCCCTTTCTGCCTCTCAGGAACTCCTCTGCCCTCCTGGAATTCCTGCAAGCCTTGACAGCACTGGCTTTAAAGCCTGGTGGTTAGCAGATTCCAACAAAGCCAAACTCCACACATGCAAGCAGGTTTATTCTTCTAAAAATCTGCATCCCAGCCGTGCAGCTCGTTGGCATTTGTCAGCAGGTTTCCCCACTGTGACACAGCTGAGCCAACAGCAGCACACAGCAGGGTCACAGCAGGATTAACATTCCCTACAGCACCGCTAACACCAGCGCAGATCTGCAGCCACAGGGCTTCTGTGGATGGAGTTCCTGCTGCTGGTCAGACCTACAGGGCTCACAAGAACACAGGGTTTGTCCTCACAATGCCCCCCAGACCCCCTTGTATTTCCAGGCCCCTTTGCAGAAACTTGAAGCAAACCCGCTCCAAAGCGGAAAACAGCAACTGGAAGAGAAAGAAATAATCAAACCCCTTCCTGGAGTCCAGCCAAAATCTTTGTGCCCACTAAGTTTGGGTGGATGCAGACTTTGCCAAAGCCTGGAATAGGATTAAGGAACAGCTTTAGCAAACAGCCAGGACAACAACAGTGAAGTCACGATGAAACCAGCAATACAGATTTCTGTTTGCAGTCATGAGCCTGTGTTTACAGTTTGCAACTATGTGCAAATACCAGAAAGCCATTCTTTTCCTCTTCCCATTGGGGCTTGGCATTAGGCACATTYAACCAGATCCAAGAGATGCCTACAGCAGCATGCCAGCTGGATTTTGGGCACAGGGCTCCAACCCACAGTGATGGGAACTTGCAGGAAGCCATAAATAGAGCTCATCTGAGTGTGTGTGTGTGAGTGAGGGAGAGCTCTGCATCAAAGCAGGCAGAGAGAGAAATGGGAAAGAGAAACTAAAAAATAAATTGTGGCATTCTCAGTTTGGCTGTTTGCTTGTCCCTGCATGGGTTACACAAACAACCACTGGCAAGACTCAGGATGCCAAGTAGAAGATGCAAAGTGATTCTCAGGCAGGGCACAACAACTGGARCAAGACAGAAACACAAGCTTTGCCAGGAAATCTGCTCCATCAAAGATACAGTTTACAGCACACAGCTTCATGGAAAAAGCCATCAGTGATATGCAAATCTTCYAGCATAAAGGCAACTTTTTCTAAGGGAAACTGCTGTAACTTCCAGATAACCATGCAACAGGAGCCCAGCTGGTTTAACCCTGCTGCTGAACCCCAGGTAGATGCACATGGYTGGGAACAAGAGGCACGGTGCTTTCTGCCACATCACCTCCCACGAATGTTCTGATGTYTGACAGAGGGAAGGACAGGAATGTCAGACTACCATCCAAACACTGCTCTCCAGGAGCTCTGACTGACAAGCCCTGGCAGGACCTGGTGCAGCAGCAATTGCTGGTCCCAGTGCCTGCTCATCCTCTCCACRGCCCTGTCTGCCTGCCTTGCCAAAGCCCTGGGGCCAGGCTGGGGTGCCTGGAGGAAACAGGAACGTGGCTTCCTGCACTGCACAAACAGGAGCTGGCACCCTCCAGACCCACCTTCCATTAGCACTGACCTCATGTTAACAAAGGCGTTTTTATTGTTATGCTTGGCAAGTCCTCCYGTGGGGAACAAAACGTCATTCCTCGTTCTTGTCAGAGTCTCTGGTGACCAAAGAAGCCCCAAACCACAGCTCAGGCCTTGCCTTGTGCAGAGTCACCCAYGTGTCACTCCCAAGGCTTTGTCCTCCTCCTCCCTGGATGTCCCAGCACAACTCATCCCTGCTCCCATCTCTCCTCTCAAACCTCCAGGATGGCTCCAAAGCAAAACCTCAGTTCCCAGGTCTGCGGGAAGAGGCCACATTTCCCTCATCAACTGATTAGGAGTCTGTCCTTAAACCATTTAGGAAGACTCTTCCCCAGCACACCAGGCATGTGCCTTCCCCTTGTGCCTTCCTGCCCATCTCCATTTTCACTTCTATCAAACAGGAGGCAGCCAAGTATTTATTGCTCTGCTTGGCATTACACATGGGAGGGGAAGTCTGGAATTTGAAGAGCACTGATTCCAGAAAACAGGAAACAACTGAGGATCAAGGCTGGGCACAGCCTGAAGGGCCATGTTTATGACTGTAATAAAAGGATAAGGCAGAGATGAATGCAGGGCTGAGCCAGGCTTGGTAAAGCATCAAAAGAAAGGTGCAGGGGGCTAGAACAGGCTTGAAAGAGCAGAAAGCTGAGTAGGCAGATGATCAAGAGTGTATTTAGCATCCTCCCTGCCAGCCCTGTGGATGTGAGCCAGGACATAGCTGTGCTGGAGCTGTGGAGGGCAAGGACAGCTCCTGGAACTGAGCCCCAGGAAGCAGGAAAAGCACTTGAGGGGCTTCTCATCCCAACCAGGACAGGCACCAAGAACTGAACTGGCCGAGCAATGCCACAGGATGAGCCCGGCTGTCACACAGAGCAGGGCTGGCAGTGACTGCAGGACACGGGTTCATGGACAGACAGCACTCACAGGGCTGAGGGATTCTCTCACTGGCTCAAAAACTGACAGACAGGAAAAGGGCTGCACAGAGCCAAGCCAAGAGCTTGACTCAAGGAATCATTGATTGGYCTGGTGCTACACAGGCTCCTGCACAGAAAATGATGGAGATAAAACACAGTATTCCCATTCTGCAGGTGGGACAAAGCAAAGCACAGAAGATGCTAAACCACTTGATGGGATGCCAGCACGCTCTGTGTCAGAGCTGTCACCTCTCTGGCTATAGAGACCTCCCCAAAAGCTCCCTGTACCATCTCCCTGAGGCAGGGAAACAGCACCAAGGCAGCCCTGCTCTGATTGAACTGCCCTGGCACGGCCAGGCAGGGCTGACCCCGAGCACGTGGAGCCACACACACACCCCAGTCAAGGCACACTGTTGTTTTCCAGCCCAGCCAAGCAGACACTTTCCAGGAGAACAGCAAGAAATTACCAGGCTTGCCTTCCAGCTATTCATTACAAACTAAAGCCTGCCCTGCTCCAGCCTGACCTCTCCCCAGCCCTGCTCACCCCGGGGCTCTCTCCTCAGCTTTGAAGAACCCCAGGGAGTTGAGAAGAAGGGACAGGCTGGAGGAARTGAGAAGCTCCACGGCAGGAGCCCTCACTGTCAGCCTCTTTGTTTCTCGTCACACCAACGTTATAAACAGGCAACAACACCTAGGGAGAAACTAGAATGGAAATCTTGCATGCATTTCTCAGAASCAGCAATTATCCTTTCATCAGTCATTACCTGGAGCTGTTCTGGGGGGGAGAGGCTGAGGCTTATTTTAACACCTGGTTCAGGTCTAGGCAGAGCAAGCACAGCCTCTGGGAAGATTAAGCTGTTGAAGCACAAGGGTCATTTGTATGAGATGCAAAGAACWGGCAGAAACAACCTCCTGAGGCCACAGAAGGTGCCACAATGCTGAGTGACCTGCCCTGCTCCTCCCCGTGCTCACAGCCTGGCAGATGCGAGCCAAGGCAGTCTTTTGGGAATTCAGATGTTACAAGTGAAATCCTACTCACTGCAGCCCTGGCAGACTGATTTTAAGCAGTACTAGTTTGGTTCATGACTTGAATAAACATAACGTACAATTAAAATTCACATGTCACCAGTGATTTACCCACACCAGTACTCTGCACATCTTTTCCTTTAACAGCAACCAACAAAGAGGAAAGAAGTTTCAGCCCTGGCTGCTCTGGAGCTTGGCATCCAGTTTGGCGGGGCTGTTTGAAAAGGAGAGGATGGCTCTGCTCTGGCTGCCAGAGGAGACAGATCCCCACTTGATTAACAACCAGCCTCTCCCTTCTGCTCACCTGAGCAGCTCCCACACAGCCCCTGGAGCCAGGAATCTGGTGGGAGCTGGCAGACGGCCCTTCTCGACCTTTCTGTGCTAAGTGAAAGCAAAAATCACACTTTATCAGCACCAAAAGAGGGGAAAAAAACCTCAATAGCTGCTGGTCCAGCTCAGGGGAATGGCAGCTTTGAAGAAAACAGAAGAGACTTCACAGCTAAGTTAATTTAAACAATAAAGTGTGAAATAAATTGGGAGAGAAGACCCATCCACTTGGGCTGGGTGCCAGCTCCCAGTGCTGCACGCTCTCCCAGTCACACCTTTTCTTGCCCAGAATTACAAATGTACAGCCTGCTTCCATCCACATCCATGGCCAAGGACAGCAGCACTGAACAGGCTCTGCAGTTAAATGTGAGCCACAGACCATCTCAGATCAGGGAGCTGCAGTTCTGAAACCTACAAACAAAGACCCTGAGCTACTTTTGAAGGATTTTATGGCAATTGGAGAGGACTCTACACAGGAGGAGAGACCACTGGCTAAGCCGTTGAAAGTAAAAAAGATTTCTGCTCAGCCTACTTAATGTGCTTTACTTTTAATGCTGCTTTTGCTCCAACAGCCAGAGAACAATTTGGAGAAAGAACGTCTTTGTTAGAGATTTTACGCCCCAGCCCTTTATTTAAGGTGCAAAAGCTCACARTAAATGTCACTAAGCTCTCCTACCCCTTTCCCACAGTGGTGCCCCAGCACAGTGAGGACCAAGGAGGAGTAATTACCAAACAGTTACTCCTCAGCAGTAAGAGAAGTTAAGAAAAATAAAAAAACATGTACAAAAAAATTAAATCTGGAATCCTGACCCATTCTTGCAATGCTCCATGAAAAACACCAGGCAGGTAAGGCAGCCCTGAGAGAAATGGACACTGTGCATTTTCCAGGGATGAGTGCTGGGGAAAATGCTGCAGGAGACATCCCCAGGGAGGGGAAGGGAAATAAGAGACTTCARCTTTCCCCCTGTGCACAGCAAGAACGAACAAGAGTGCCCTTGAGGGAAACATGAGCAGCAGCTTCATCACCCAGAGGCTGTAAGGGCTCCCACAGCTACAGAATTGAAGCTGCAAAAGGAACAAGGTGGAAAAAAAGGAGAAATTTAAACAGTTTTCAGCTGGAAATGCCTGGATGACCATCACCCCTATCCCACACCAAGCCTAGGGAAAGCAGCCTCTAGGACATCATCTTTATTCATGAAGAACCCTGAGTGTTCTCTTGGGATTTCATGAGTTAACTCCCTCAAGAGGGATTTTCAATTAATTAAGCCAGAGAATGAACATCAGATTCATCTTCACAYTGAAAGCTTTTGCTGGGAACAGGGAGGTGAGCCTCAAGCCCATCAGTCTGCAGGATTTCCTTCCAGATGCCCTTCACAGAGGGCYCCTGGATACCTCCACCAGCAGCTCCCACCACTATTTCAACTAAATGAAAGTAAATGGGAAGTGAAAGAAAATGTCAGTGTTTTTACACACAAGGTACTTTGCTCCGCACCAGTGGTGCTGCTTTAGCATCAGGCCAGATCTAACCCAGTCCAGATGTGCCAAAGATGAGTCAGAATTTAATACTCATTAACAAGAACACAGCTCACACAGCAAGGATTGAGCTGTTCATGCAAGTCAGGCCTTCTTTAGCTACACCTGCCCATCTGCAGGCATCCTGCACACCAAACCATTGTGCAAAGCTGGTCCTGAGGGGCCACCTTTGCAGTGCCAAAGGGAAAGGAAGCAGGGTTATGTCCTGAAAATCCACCACAGGAGAAACAGCCAGCTCCTTTAGAGCCAAGCCTCACACTGAAAGACCAGCAGCCTGCTGCCAAGGGCYGAAGCTCCTGTGTGTTTTGTGTATCAACACCTTTACTCTGGAGCTGGGAGAGCCTGGCAAGCACAGGTGAATCAGTTCAGGGGGCAGCAAATGCAGCAGCCTTGGTAGATCCCATTGTAATTACTAGAAAACTCAGGAAGTGCTTCTCAAAACACCCCAGAAGTGATCAATTCCTCCCTTGCTGAGACACATCCCAGCAACTACAAACCCCACCCTGGCACGGGCCCTGGAGTGTGGCTCACAATGCCTTTCATTTCCTTTCCACCTCTGTGAATTACCAATAAATGCAACTTCTTCTTCTCCCCCTTCTAAGCCCAAAGGGAGCTGCATTCAAGGGGCTCTGCAGGTCTCCAAAGGAGGAGGCCTCTCCTCTCTCCCCAGCAGAAGGGAATGGCTGTCAGTGTTTCTGTCAGGCACTGCCCATCTCAACCCCTCCGGGGTCTCACCCAAAACTCTCTGCAAAGCTYCAGTGTGGAATCCTGCTGTTCTCTGGCGTCTCCAGGGCCAGCAGAGGAGGCAGGGGAGATGGGGGCTGCTGCCCAGCCACCCTCCCACTGCAGGAATTAACCTCCAGCAAGCACTGGCACGACACTCCTGCTCCTGCATGACTGCAAGCAYTCCTCCCCCAGAGTTTATCATAAAGCACCAACTATCCATAAACATCTCAAGGAAGGGCTGGCCCGGCTTCACCTTCATGCAAGGAAGATGTCAGGCTCTGGCAGGGAGCCAGCCATTCATGTTTCCCTAAACCTTGTCAGCTCTGACTCAAACGACCTTTTTGGTGGGGGGGGAAGAAAAAAAGAATCTTCTATCACACCCCTTCCTCCCCCTCCACCCAGTGTGGCATTTAATCCCAGCAGGATCGCAGGGGACAGTTCCCATGGTGGCTGTGAGTCATGGTGTCCTGTCCCTCTGCAGCACAGGCACGTTCCCCTTTCAGCTGGCTGGAGAATCCAGGCAGGACAGAAGGAGCCTGGAGCTGAGCAGCAGCACAGCAGCTTCAGGAGCTTCCCCCACAACGTGCACCTCTGCCCTCCAAGCCAGGCAGGACACCCACTTGTTGGGATTTTGACAAATCCAGACTGTCCAGTGACAGCAGTGTCATCTCAGTTCCACTCCAAAACCTGAGCTGTGCCTCACATGATGCCATGATGGATTTTACACCAAATTCATGCAGTGGCCCAGCCATTTATCCTAAATATAATAAGCACAAGGTCATGATAAAAAGCAAGAAAATAAAAATCCCTCTCCACACTCCACAGCATCGCCTAAAATCCATCTCACTTTCCTGCCTGGAGCTGTTTGTCATATTTCTGGCACTCAGACATGGATATGACATGGAACTTCAAGTGACTTTTCCTCCTCTTKCAGCCTTTCTGAAAAGCAAAACCACTCCTCCCCAAGGAGGCAGAAGAGCCAAGGCACCAGCAGGAGCAATTCCCATCCAACCCCCAGCAGATACCTGGACACAGCCCCTTCCCCAGCCATGGTGGGAGCCCTGATCCACCTTGCAGATGAAGCCATTAAGATTAGGCTGTGAGGAGAGTGTTTAATGTCCTCCCACCAGCTGGGGGGCCAGCCCAAGCCATCCTGGAGCTCATTTGCTGGCTGTGAATATTCCTCCTTCTCTCCTTCCCACAGGATTTTAACACCCCTGTGAGGAGAGCAAGCTCCCAGCCAGCAAAAAGCAAAGAGCAACAGGCTGCTTAATGAACTGCCCCTCTCCCCRTTGCCACAGCCTTGCCAAAGGCTGGAGAAAGCCAATTCCAGCTGGTAATTAAGCACTTATGGCTGSAGAGGGATGGAGGCAGCAGGGAAGCAGAGCAGCAAAGGAAGGGGCTGACACCACAACCCCCTGTGCCAGCCCTGGTGCCCCCAGGGCCATCAGCACTCCAGGCACTCACAGGGACAAAGGCTTTCAGTGGCTGTGAGTCCCTTAAATTAAACATTAATTGGTCCAAGAGCTCTCTAGATTGCTACACAGAGCAAGGAGAGGCTTTGTTTGCCAGCCAAAAAAACGCCCTGCTGTCAGGCATGCCTAGGAGGGCGTTGCTACCTGTGCAGTTCTCRCTGGAATCCAAGGAATTTGGGAAGCCTGGCTGCCAGGTACACTGGCCTCATCCTGCACCTGCCCTGCTGACCACACTGGGGCCCAAGAATTTCTCTTTCCTCCATCCTTTCAACCAGAGTCAACTTCAAAAGGAGGAAATTGGCRATTCTCTAACATTTAATCTGTTTCTGTTGCCCGCCCTACCAAAACAAAGGAGTTAAAGCAAAGAACTGACTCTCACCAGGAGCACAAACAGGTGATTACAGCAATTACATGCAATGAGGCCGTGTATGAAGGGGAAGCCACTAAAACCAGCTGAAGATTTATTTAGGCTCGTGCTGCCCTTGGCACCAGCTGGGTTTACCATGTACTGCAAAGGTGACAGGGAAGCAGAGGCTCTGTGAGCCCAGAGAAAATCCACACCAGGTGAAGCACCTGCCACCAGCACCACACGTGCAAATTCWGATATCAGTCCTGCAGAAACGATGGTGCAAACAGACTCAGGAGAGAGAAAGTCAATGTAGACCAGCTCAGTTTTAACAGCACTGAACTCCTCCCACATTATCCCAGGCTCTGGCTCCCAGCACAGCAGCTCTGACRGCTGCAAACCCCCAGGTGAGCCAAGCCCAGCAGCTTGCAGGCACACTGGGCAGCTGGGTCAGCTCTGGCCTAAAGCCAGAGAGCTGCCAGGGAGAGGGACAAGTGGAGGAGAAGCTCTATGGCAGGCTGGTCACAGGGGAGCGAGCGCACAGCCATGCACCTGCAGCACATCCCTGCCAGCTGGGTGCCTCTGAAAGACAGACACAGCAGATGCCACCTCTGCTGGGGAGGGCTCAGCCCCAGCAGGCTTTGCCCACACAAAGCTGCACTGCAATGGAGAGTACAAAAAACAACATTTAACTCTGGCCAGAAAAACGTGGGACAGAGCACTCGGGTATCAAGCAATTCAGAAAATAGAGGGTTTCATTCAATTCAGAAAATACAGCCTGCTAAGGCAAATCAAGATACAGAAAGGTTTGTTTGCACCAATTTWAAGTGTGGGTGCAAAAAGGTACAYGAAAAGGCTCAAAACCCCCACAACCACCCAGTGYAGAACCTGGGCTGCTCAGAGCAGCAYCCCTTCTGAATTTCAGACATGCAGAACACTGACAAAGGACCCCAGACTCAAAGGACTGGTCACCAGAAGCAGGAGTGTCTGAGGGAGAAGCTGCTTTGCARTGGAGAGCAGAGGCTCAAATTCCAYGGTCAGCAGCAGATATTTCACTGCTGCTGGTACAGCACAGCTTGAGGCAGCTGGCACTCATGGAGAGACCAAATTATTGAAGGATGTTTGGCAGACTCCAAACGAGTGCTGCAGCAAGGCAGGGAGCAGAGCAGAGCCAGTCCTGGGGACTCAAGTGTGTGTTTGAGGCATCTAACTGGAGGGTACCCCATCAATACACACTGGCCCTCTCTGGATGTAAATTTGGAGTCAGGCACCTTGCAAATTGCACTGACAAATGAGCCTTTACTCTAGCAGAGAGAGTGAAAGAGCCACCTGTGAAGTCACCGTGAAGTTTTGGTATCTGAAAAATCTCTACAGAACAAAGCAAACTCCCAAAGGGGCCGTGACTCAGCCCCCAAAAGGCTGCTGAGCAACCACAACAAACAGGTCTGCTGGGGGAGAGGTGAGCCCCCAAACTGCCCCATCCCACAGACTTCTCTGCCTTGCCACCATCAGAGAGGAAACATCCATTGTCATCCTTTGTCTTTTATAGGAAGACCTTCAGCACGGATTTGGTGTTTTTTAAAGAGTTGTAAACRCACCAGTTTAAAGTTTTAGAGCCTTGAATTTCTCAGGGCTGCATTTTCCCATTTTGGGGYGAGATGTTGCTAAGTGTCCCCCTCTGAGAGGCAGGTACCCTCTAAGGGGAATGGCACCTACATAACCTGRTGAGTTTCCACAAGTGACTCAACTCTTAGGGAAGATCTAAATAGTAACAAAGAGCACAATGTAGTCAATATMACAAACAGGCAAGAAGTTTTCCCTTCCTTATTTTAACCAAATTTAACCCYGTCATTAAATGAGTGGATTTCGTTCCACACTTTCAGCAAAGTCCACTAAAGGATTTTAGAAGCAGAAGAGCAGTTCCTCACCAGCACAGTCTACAACATAAAGAAGAAAGGATTTGTGTTACCTGTCCAAGGTCCAGGGTGACGTTGACCTGGTTGAACTCCAGCCCCCGGGACAGAGGGGGGCTCTGCCACCAGCGCTCTGTGCCATCGATGGCATTTGTGATGGGGTGGGCCTTGTTGCTGTTTGCAGAGGAGCAGATGTCACAGTACTGGCCCTGGCAGAAAGTACAAAAAACAACATTTAATTCTGGCCAGAAAAACSTGSKACAGAGCASTCRRGTATCAAGCAATTCAGAAAAYAGAGGGTYYCATTCAAYTCAGAAAATACAGCCTGCTAATGCAAATCAAGATACAGAAAGGTTTGTTTGCACCAATTTTAAGTGTGGATGCAAAAAGGTACAGGGAAAGGCTCAAACCCCCCACAACCACCCAGTGYAGAACCTGGGCTSCTCAGAGCAGCATCCCTTCTGAATTTCAGACATGCAGTGAACATGGACAAAGGAYCCCAGRCTCAAAGGACTGGTCACCAGAAGCAGGAGTGTCTGAGGGAGAAGCTGCACTGCAATGGGGAGCAGAGGCTCCAACTCCAYGGTCAGCAGCTCCTGTGCTGGGGCTGCCACTCACACCCAGCCCTGCCCTGGACCATTCAGTCATTTCCATGGTCTCAGACTGGCAGCTCCTCTGCCCAGCTCCCTGCAGTCTGTCTCTTGCCCACCTATTCAGCTCACAATAYAGCTCTTTCAGCCGCATTTTCAAGCTTCGCCTCGCAGCCAAGTTCCTTTTGCTGCTGATGCTGCAATGCAAGGCCAGGAAGGGACAGCCCCAGCTGTCAGCTGGCCAGGGACTGCCACCACTTCTCTGYCTTGCTTTTGTGGCCTGGGGTGGCTTTGTCAGCTCCAGGGACACGCTGCCAGAGAAAACAACCCCACAACTCCAACAGCACCTCCTGAGCAGGATCAGACAAAGCCCTGAGCTGTTAGGAGCAATTCTTTCTCTCTCATTAATGGACAAATGAATCTGACCCACGCTCAAAGAAACCTGCAAAGCCCCCTGAAAACTGGCAAATTGTTATGTGGAGCCACTGTTGTGTCACTTGAATTGCTGCTGCAAACAGCCTGGAAGGGAGCTGTGTTGGAGGCAGTTTTCCTTTTAAAGGCACAGTTATCCCCAGGCAGGAATGCTGCCCTTGCCTGCCCCAGCTGCAGGCAGCGTTAATATTGCACCAGGTACAAGATCTCAAGACAGGCAATCCCCTTCCTGCCCCTGCCAGGGCTGAGGCAASGCAGGGCACTGAGAGCATGGGATTTTCCAGATCCTCCAAACTCTGGAGCAATCTCAGTGCAAATGAAACAGATTTCACAGCATTATTCCCCACTACCACGTGCTTTGTTAGTTGCAGACAATAATGCAATACAAGTTATCCTGAGCAAGAACACTTTTAAATTAATTCTGCACAGATGTGAAAATAGAGATGGGTAAGCACAAGGCCAAAGAAAAGGGGAGCTGAAACCATCCAGGTAACRCTGGCATAGATGCAGGGAGCACTCAGTGTACAGAGAGGTCACAGGGCTGGTTTGGACATGCTTTGAGCCAGGAGGGAGAGCAGACCAGATAAAACTGACCCAACTCTTCAAGCTCAAACCTTTAATGGGAACCGGTGCAACAGGTTGTGTGGAAATTTCAGCACAACACTGAGGTGGGGGGGAAGTGAGGCAAGGTTACAAAACAGGGATAAATAACAACAACAACAAAAAAGTACTTTCATACTTTAAATTCTTGCCACAGATGTAAAAACCATTTTGAACCCAGACTTCATATCGATGGGAGACAGTCAACTCAAGCTGAGTAAGAGGGGAGTAAATATTAGGATCAGCTGCTCCACATTCATAATGCTGCTGTTGTCCCTCCCTGGGCAGCCTCTGGGCTGGGAACACATCAGCAGCTGAGGCAGGTTTGCTGTTCAAAGGGTGATCAGCCTCTCTGATGGACCAGGTGCTCATTAGCGGTTTCATTAGAGCCAAACCTAAACCTGAGCAGAATCATTTCCAGCCATTTGTGTTTTAGAGCMATTCAGGCTCCTGCACATTGTGTCAGGCTCTCTACAGGGAAGTTCTGACATCCGCAAGAGGATTTTAATTAAAAAGCAATTGTGAGCTGCAGGTTTAGCAGAGACTGCAGGTTGCCAGAGCAGTAGAGGTGTGGACACTACAGAGGCATGGCCAAAGGAAGAACTCCAGCCACACAGGGAGCTGCAGGGCAGCTCAGAGAACATAAAACTGCCACTGTCAGAGCAAACTGCAGAGAGATAAGGGGGAGGTTTGAATGAGGGGCAGCTTCCAGGGACCTGCAGGGCCTGATCCTGCTCAGGGCACTGGGGGCTTTGAAGCTTCCCCTGAGCATAAAGCCCAACTGGGCACCCTGCTGGCCCCTCTCTCAGGGGACACAGGTGGCTCTGTCCCAGTTTATCTGGCCCTGCCGTGACCCAACACCAGCTCCCCTCACCTGATTTATCAGAAAGCCACAGGGAGCACGGGGCTGCTGGGGACGAGGTAAAAAGGGCAGKAAACGGGGTGAAAAAAGTTCTGTTTGAGACAAAGTGCCTGTTGCAAGCTGCTCCCAGGGCTGTCCCTGCAGATCAGCTGCTCACACAAAGTCAGGCAGGGACTGGCTCACCTCCGTGTGTCCTTCCTGGGGGCAACAACTTGTTCCAAACCTGTGTTTTCAGSCAGCTAAACCACTGAAATCCAACACTATCATAGGTGCAAACACAGAAGAGACACCTACAGAGAGGTACAGCACCAATGGTCACCTGGCACACTGAGAGCCCTGGGCTGTGCCAGATTCCTTCTGCCACCCACCAGAAAGGCCATGGGAAAAAGAGATACCAGCACAAATGGTCACTGACAGCACAGTGTATCAAAAGAGTGACATTTAATTCTGAGACACTCAGGGATGAAACAGCTTCAGATTCCACCTGTTWTCAACACCTGGAAGAGTGAGAGGGCCAGAGCTCTGGTCAGTGCCCCAAGGACAGCTCAGGGCTGCAGCTCAGGCTGTGAACAGGCTTCTGAGGAAGGCACAAGCAGCACCGCCTTGAAATCACTCAATTTTATTGTACATTCTTAAATTCTGAAGTCTGTAATTGCTTTAATTAATGCCAGTAACCAGCCTCACTGCTACCCTGCTCATCTGAAACAATAATCTCCMGCCCTGCCCCACCCTGAGGAGCAGTGCACCATCCCTGCTGCCTCTGGAACAGCCCCCAGGCCCAGGGTGGGATGGGGAACATGAGCACACAGCTCTGCCTTGGCAGACTTGTCTGTCTGACAGCACCTCCTGGAAAGCTTAAACAAAAAAACAAACCTATGATCTCTCTTCTGCCTTACCCTCAAGACATTATCATGAAGGCAGGGCTGCCCCACACCGAGGAGTGAATGTGACAAGGGAAGCAAACCTCCAGGGCAAGTCCCTTTCAGCACACCTCAGCCTTGCTGTGCCTCACATCCTTCCAGACTGAAAAGCCCCCCACAGTTGGAAATGCAGCCTTCTGCCAAAAAGCCCTGAATAAAGCAAAGGAAACTCCTTGAAAAGGTTTACAGCCTTCCCACAAGCTGTGCCAAAACCACTGCAAGCGTCTTTAAGGCAGTYTACTTCAGAAAACTTAATGATTATTGACATTTTAAGACCATCATGTTTAAAAGTCAGTGAACTCCCTTTTTCTRAAGCCTTCTATAATGTCAAATTAAACCAGCAGAAAATAGAGAACAGACTCAACTAATTTATTAGACAACTATATTAATGTTTATCCCAGGTCTTTAACCAAGCAAATGTCCCTTCACCACCACAGCACGTGGATGTCTCTTGCAGGGTCCCAAGTGGCATTCTTCCWGTATTCCTGATGACAACTCCTTATGCCACAGCACATCACACAGTAATGAGCAGGTGAATGGAGGGGGGCAGGGGCTCTGGGCTGGTGGGACACGCAGGCAGTGAGGACATGCATGTGGAGTTCATTATTGTTGTTTCAGCTTGCTCAAATTGAACACTTCCCTCCCACCCCCCTCCCTGCTTCAGTCACCGGGTGGTGCCAAGACCCCTGAAGGGGATCAATTGGGAACTCTGACCTCTGCTCTGATGCCTCCTGTTTCCTCCCCTCCCTTTTAGGTGCTGCCTGTGGTCATGGAAAGGAGCCACTACAAAAGGAATTTTCTGAAGCTTTCAGACTGAACGCAGCCCGCTGGCCTGGGAAGCGGTGCTCAGATCAAAGCCCCCCTGTGCCAGAGCTGCACAGGGGACAGGAGGGGGTCGCTGCAGAATTCCAGAGCTCAGGAGCTGTGTTTGGCACTGGGGGGAYGCTGGGGCTGCCCCCAGAGCTGGGACAGCCTGAAGGGGTTATTTGAGTCAGCAGCATCCTCAGTGCTGTGTGTCATGCTGAGCTAGCAGGGTGGCCAGAGCACAGATGGACGCATGTGGAGTGATAAATGCACACCCACATTTGCCAGCTTCCCCAAGCAGCCTTATCCTCCCCGTTTTGCTTGGCACATCCTTCACATACTTGTTTGCAAGTGCACAGAGCAGCAGTTACTTCTTCACCTTCCCTTACTCCTCTGCCTCACTGGAGGCACAATTACTACRTGGAGGTCCCCGTAAGCCTCCTGCTACTGGGACTTCAGGCAAAACTTCTGTTTTACAGTGCAGGGAAGCGAGACATGGCTTTAAAAAGCGGCAAAGCTCGCAGGAGGATGCGTCAGGTTTTTGCCATCCAGTGACATCTTCAACCACTTATACCACACAGACAGCAAAATTCYGTGTCACAACCACACAATGGCTGGAAAATTCCTAGTGCAGCACTAACTCAGGAGAATGCGGGCCAGAATGAGAAAAATGCTTCAGAGATGATCTTGTAACAAAGCCACCCCCACCGAAAGGCTGAGAAAGGCTTGGTCTGAGGAACTGACAGTTTTCCTTTGCTCGTCCTTGTTATGCACAACAGGGACAACACCACGGCAACAGGTGAGCGGCACCACGGCTCTCACAACTCTCACAAGCAGAAAACACCGAGCAGCAGCTGCGGCTCCATGGCTGGCTTCAGGCTGCAGGAGCACTTCAAATCAGAGCTGCTCTTCCCGGTTTGGGCTGCCCTCAGGGGGGACACTGGGTCTGGAGTTCCTGCAACTAAACCCGGTGTTTTACAAGCCCCTTTACAACTGTTCTTTCCTCCCTTCAAGGGAGCCRTGGCTGTTTCACTGCGCTGCAGCTTTTACCGTCCGCATTCCTGGCTGCACGCTCCCTCTGGGCAGCTTAAAACGGGACCCCTGAGATAAATCACCTGACACTGGCTTGTACAATCCACTCTCGGAACTTTCCCCTCTGCTCATCCCAATGCCCCACCGAACACACCGAGTTAAAACACATCAATGTAAATATTATCAGTTCGAGACGCACCAAAGTGATACCTACTACATTTACCAAAACGATTCCCTGACTACCGAAGGGAATTTAGGTGCTGGTTTGCCCGGGATTTTATAAACACAAAGAACTTTAAAAAGAATACCCCGAGAGCCCWGCGAGCCGCGTTTCATGCGAGCAACTCCCGGCAGGGCTGGGAGGGAGCCCGAACACGTGCGTGCCCCCAGCCCCGCTGCTCCGGGGGATGGATGCCCCGGGACCAGCCCTCCCAGCGCCCCCAGCCCCGACCCACCCGCGGCCGCTCCGCCCGGGGGATGCGTGCGAGCACCCGCGGGGAGCGGGGCCCTGCCCGCCCAGCCCCGCTGCCCTCGGCGGCGCACAAAGGGGGCTCCGTGCCCTCGTCCCCCGGCCCGGCCGTACCTGGATGGTCTGGTTGGGATCCCCCCCGGCCACCGGGCCCCCCACCAGCTTGCAGTATAGATCCTCCACGGCGCGCCGGCTGCCGGCGCCCGCCGGCTCCTCGCCGCAGGTGGCGGTGGCGGAGATGCGGGTGCCCTCGGCCAGGTTGAAGTAGGGCGGGTGGAGGCTGTGCCCGTTCACATCGCTGGGGAAGGAGGCGGGCGGCCGGGCGGCGGCGGGCAGCGACAGCAGGGACAGCAAGGGCAGCAGGAGCAGGAGCCGCGCACCGCCCCGCTCCGCCGCCTTCGCCATCTTCGCTCGGCGGGGCCGGGCAGCGCTGCGGCACCGGCTCCGCTGGCCCCGCTCCGCTCGGCTCTGCCCCTCTCCGCCGCCGCCGCGCTACTTCAGCCCCGGCTGCGGGGAGGGGCCGGGCAGCCCCGCCGGCCCGCTTAACCCTTCACCGCCCCGGGAACCCCCGGCTCCCCCGTCCCGGTTAACCCTTCACCGCCCCGGGAACCCCCGGCCCCGCCGGCCCGCTTAACCCTTCACCGCCCCGGGAACCCCCGGCCCC
>JACDOX010000060.1:3417392-3429651 GCA_014549065.1 Cardinalis cardinalis
ACCCTTCACCGCCCCGGGAACCCCCGGCCCCGCCGCCCCGGTTAACCCTTCACCGCCCCGGGAACCCCCGGCCCCGCCGCCCCGGTTAACCCTTCCCGGGAACCCCCGCCCCGGTAAACCCTTCCCGGCAACCCCCGGCCCCGCTGCCCCGGTTAACCCTTCACCGGGTGGGTGAAGGATGCCGCCCCCTCCCCAGGGAACAATGTGCCCATTGTGTCTGCGGGGCTGCGCTGCCCGCGGCGGCTCGCTGGGGTTTTAGTACGGTAAACTCCATTAACCGATAGATCGGGTTATCTGCAGGAAAAAACTCGATTACTAATTAACAAAGCAGGGGAACTGGGCTTGACCAAGCCCAATTCGCGCTCCTCGAGGTACGCGGTGGGTTCTCATTTAATTTGGGCAGTGAAAATTTTAGTTCCACTTTCCCCGGAAAGGATGGCTTCGGGGAAATGACTTTACCTTCTCACCTAAGGGGGAAGGAAGCAGCTCAGCGAAAACCCAACTTTCTCCCATCCCCTGGCTGCCCATGGACAACCCCTCCGTGGTGTGACACATGCACCGTCAGCTCTTTATATGCTGCTGGGGGGAAGACATTTTACAGATAAAAACCTGAACATAAATACAGAACAACACGTAAATTAACTCATCAAACCACTGCTTTGATTTTTGTGTGTATTATTYAATTSTTGGATTTTARAACWKTCAAACACAGACTGTTTTAAAATCCAAGAATTAAATAATACGCACGAAGCGTTGTGCCTGAACTGGACGAGACTGCATCTTTAAAGTAGGACATACCAAGAGACCAGGTCTGGACTCCAAGCAGTCGGATTGCTGCGGTATTTGAACCCCTCAGGAAGCAAAACAAGCTCTAAAGCGTGTCCAGGTCTTCACAGGCTGCTGCTGGGCATTTGCTCTTTGCATCACATCATCCATCCTCTTTGTTTCTTATTCTCTGTGGACAGCCTAGGAGGTACCAGTCCTCTTGGAAAAGCTACTGTCTTAAGTATGAAAAGCTTTAAAAAGAAAACAAACAAAAAAAAAACCATTGTGATGCGTGTGGTTCAAATATATAGCTGCACAAACTGAATTTCCACGTGGCATGTACCAGCCAGGCTCTGCATTTACACTGATTTCAGCACTTTTGGGGGCTTTTGAAAGATCCCTCTTGCTGTATGTGGAGCACCATATATATTTATATATTTATATTTATCTATTTTTATATATTTATTTTTATATATCCACTTATACCCACCATGGATATAAGTGTATATATGGATTTTTATATATATTTTTAATATATTTATGCTTATATTTATATGTTTTATATATTTATTTTTATATATCCACTTATATCCACCATGGATATAAGTGTATATATGGATTTAAGTGTATAAATGGATGTAAGYGCATATATGGATTTCTGGTCAGGGTTCTGCAGGCAGCGGGGCACTGGCAGCCCTCCAGCCAGGTGCTGCTCGGGAATTCTGCAGGCTCCGAGCATCGGGCGGGGGAGGATTTGCCCTTTCTGCCRTTCCTTTCCTGCCCCCCGCCATCGGGAGCATCCAGYGCCGGCTGTTTCGCGGGGATCACAYTGTCACGACATCAGGATTTGAGAGCCAGGGCGGTGAGAGGTGCCCGGTTCCACATGGTGAGGAAGCACTGAAGCACGGCCGCCAAACCCATTCAGTCAGAAAGATTTCCTAAAGCGCTTTCAGACATCTTTTAACCCCTTCCTGCTCGCCCGTCTCTTTGGAGACCTTTCCCCCGGTTTCCCCACTTAATGCAAGATCTTATCTCCAAGCGGATGAATGTATCCTTTAAAAGCTAAATAGAACCTTTAAAAACAAATTCTTATCAAGAGAACAGACAGTCTTTGCCCTTTAAACCGTGCTTGAAAATGAGTAGGTTCCGCTGGGAACAGCCACCTTTGAAAATACTTCTGCTCTGCAGTAATCGTTAACTAACATGTTTATGTGGGGGAGACCAATACTCCACAGGACAGGAATTAAAACTTCCTTCAACTTTATCAAATGCCATATTTAATTAGCTACTTACACCCCATGGCACCTGTARATACGTAAAAAGAGTTAACAAGGAAAGCAGGGCACAGATTAGGAAAATAACTTTCTCCCACCCCCACAAGAGTTTCGGGGCAAAACACTTGGGCCAGTCTAATATCTGTAATCCCTCTAGTGGTAATATAATTAATCTCCCTTCCAAAATGCAATTAAGGAAAGTGAAATCACAGTTAGCACGTGGGTTTTGTGGCACAGGCTCAAGAGCACCGCGCATTAAAAATGACCCTTCTGCAGTCTGAACTGGCCTCCCATTGACTGCACAGTCAAAGACAGTTTGAAGACTGAAATCATCCTTAGGCTACCTCTAACTGAGGGGATCTGAGGTTTTCCAAGAAGCAATGGAAATAGTTTAAAGACAGGGCATTCTGAAGGTCTTTATCCAGCACAGGAAAAGACAGAAGGTTTCTAACATTGCTAAACATTCAATTTAGAGGTTAACCAAAAAGTTGAGGTTAACAACTTAAACTCCTTCCCTGCTGCCATATCTTTTTAGCCACATTCAAGGAAAAAAAAAAAGTAATATTTACTAATTTGGACACGAGTCCCATCTGGTCTAAGACCTCACCTGAGAGTCACCRGCAGCAAACATTTCCAGTGAAACCCCCTTGGGTGGCTGGGGAATGCTCTGCTCCCAGAAAAGATTTATAACAGCTAGAACTGAGCTTGAGTAGTGAAGCCTTTCTTCCATTTAAGAGCTTTTTCTAAGCATAAATTTCAACATCCCTGGACATTTGCCATTCCTTTACTGCTCTGATCCCTCTTTGAATTTTACTGGTTCTTGAGCCTCGCGCTGGTGCGTCTTGGCTCAGCCTCACAAAGCTGGTCACAGTGACATGCTCTCAAATAARAGGTGTTGAAGCAGAAGAGACTTTTCATTTTAAACCCAAACCACGACCAGTGAATGCAGAGAGGACTGGAAAAAAAGAATCCAGCCTGTAGCATTCCTGCTCCAATCTGCTGTGAGCCTGCATGTAGTAACACGACCTCAGCCATGCTGTTATCCATCTGCGCCCACTAAAGGCATCCCAGTTCCACTGAAGGTTGTGCTTTTGCTTCCCTAAAAACTGCAGGACCATGAGGAGCTTGCCCAAAGCTGCCACCAGAAACCMCAAGCTCTTTCTTCCAGCAAGCTGTAGAGTGGCAGAAGGGGTTTGGGGGCGTGGAGGGACAGGAAGAGCTTGAAAGAAATCTGAGAACAAATTCAATGTATGGGCTCTAAACAACTTATCTTGATGAGGGAACTCGGTTCCTATATCTGAACAAAGATTCTGCAAGTTACAAGTGAGAGTTTTCCTGTCTATACAGAGCCTTTTAACCTACAGCAGGAGGGCAGGGAAGCATCCCACAGCCAGGAGTGAGTAATTCACCAGGGACACAGACACATTCTGCTTCCTGTGAATAAATTCTCTGGTTTTATCTTGTCTATTACACAGAGAAATGTAAGGAGTTCTTTCACTCCAGGAAAAGCAACATATGGCCAATGGAGAAAGATCCCATTTCCTTGCAGCATTTCCTACCAAGGCACCACCACAGCCAGAGCCATCACTGAGAGCAGGGCCTGAGCCAAGAGAAATGAGGGAGCATATGGTTTTTGTATGGGGTAGGGTCAGGGACACGTTATCTCAGGGAAGATTTAATCACTTTCCTGCTACCCTGCAGCAGGCTGTGTGAAGGAAGGTGTTTCCTGAGCTGTGCTCTGTGCTGACCCCAGAACTCCACATCCTTTATTAGGGTGTTGTGCCTTGGCTCAAGTGTGTCAGGAGCGGCTTCCAGGAGCTAAGAACTAATTCTGCAYGAGCTGGAGTTAACTAACACAAGCCAGAAGTGCAATCAATATCCTTCAAGCACATCTCCAGCTTTATAATTTTACAGTCTCCACGGGCTCTACCTGAGAAGGTTGTAAAACAAACCCACAAAAGGCATCAGCAGGTCCCATGGGAGGTTTGCAGGGGYTTGCTGAGTTCACAGAGGCTCAGCAAGGAGCTCCCCTCCTGTTCACACAGACCCCCACGCATGCATACACAGACAGCTCTGCAAACAGCCCCCAAACAGAGACCTAAAGTACATTTCCCCTGTTTGTTCTTCAARCTGACAGCTCAATTACAGCTTTTTAAACCCTTCTGCATGGGGGGAGCTGGGGCACAGCTTGAATCTGCAGTGGGAAAGGGCTGGAGAGTTTTGTTGAAGGCATGAGGAATTTGACCAGGATCTGCCTTGGTTTCTCAGACTGATTCTTATGAAACATAAAGCCAAAAGCCAGAGGGGATGACCAAACTCATCACACTACCATCTGCTGTAGTCTGCTTTTATGCAAGAATCCCTGGTGATGGTTTTACCATATTGACAGAAATAGTTAAGACTGGACAAACCAGACCAGAGTGATAAGGTGATTCAATGGGAAGCAACTCTAGGAAAGAYATAATTCTTTATATCTTTTTTGGAATTGAATTACACCATGTGAAAATGCAGCCYCCTAAAACTGCCAAGTACCAAGGAGGATTGGCAAGAACCAGAYTGGGAGGCATCTGGAATGAGCAGTTATTTTTCCTCTCTCAGTAGAATTACTTTAATGTGTTTTATCTTTGTTTCCTTTATAGTGTTCCTCCTTTAACATTTATTCAAAATTGAAAAAGACTGTTTTGAGGCAGAGCTGGTCAATTTGCCATGCCCAAGSAGCACCTTTTAGTTAAAACCAAAAGCAGCAGACATCTGTGTTTTGTCTGCTGTGGACATTTTCACCAAGAGATCAAGAAGATTCGTAATGCAGCAGGACACGTTACTCTACACCAGAGAATTCAATTCCCTTTAAGGTCAGCCTGTACCTTCCCAGTAATCAAATGGTTCCAAAACCCTCCCAAAGCCAGAACAGGTGTTTCATTCATGCTGTCTCTCTACCTGGCAAGGTCCCAAATACTTTCTTTTAAAGCCTGAACTCTGTATTATTCTGGGGCACATGGAAAACACACCTAAGTGCTGTCTCCTAGGCACGCTCGGGGCTGGGTCATCGCTGGCTGTGTGTTTTTCTTTGCACAGCTCAAACAGGAGCACAGCTGCTTTTCTGTTAATAACTAAATCATGCTTTAAATGTGCCACACAGCCCTGCCCTCAGCCAGAAGGGCCCTGCAGATTTAACGAGCTGACATGTCAACAGAGATCAGTTCACCCAGCAGAAAAGTGCAGCTACTCCTGGGGTGAGCTTTGCTTCTTGTTCAGYGCCGCAGGAGGACCAAGAGCTCTGTGTCAAGCTGAATCCATGGAGGAAGCAGTGAGTGTGCTAGGGGTGAGAACCAGAGCGATGCTGGGGTTACACCCTGCCCTGAGTGTGACAGAGCACTGGGGGCAAGCTGCAGACACACAGACACCCAGACAGAACGTGCTTTTGCTCCTTGTCTGAAAGGTGGGACTCGTCCAGCGCTGCAAATGGGAAACTGACTCAAGGCTGACTCAGAGAACAGGACTGCTCCTGCTCTGTCATTGTAACTTCTTTGAATGCCTGGAAGTTCATCCTCCCACAGATTACTTCACCCGGGGTTGATTCTGTGCCCTGTGGCTATGTGCACATAAATACTCTTCAGGCATGGGGTCATGGCATACCCTTGTTGGCTTCCACCATCATATCCAGTTGGAAATTACTGGTAGCAGATAAAAACCCAGTAGCATTTCTAATCTCTGCCGTACAGGATAGTGGTGTTGCCATTTTCCTATTAAATCCTGTTTCATTAATGAGAAATAATACATAATATAAACAATAATAGATAATATACAGCTAATGAAAAGTGTAACTAGGAACAAGCAACAGGCCCCAGCAGCTGGCCCAGAGGAAAGAGCATCTCGAGCAATATCCCACACCARCAGATGCCCTTTTATTTTCRTGTTTTCCCAGAGGAAGAGGATGCCCAGTCCAGCACAYGGGGGCTGTGGCTCCCCAGGGGAATCAGCAACAGCTCTTGAGTCAGTGACAAGGAACCCCGTTAGGGAGGTGCACAGAGGCAGCAAACAGCAGTGGCAGCCACAGCCCCGAGGTGTGAGGGTGGCACTGTCCCAGTTCGAGGGCACCAGGCTGCACTGGGCAGGTTGTGCTGCAGCACTGTGAGTGGGAGCTGGCACAGCTCTGCTGCTCTGCATCTCCACACCGATGAGGATCAGTGCATWCCTGCATTTTCCATCTACTTCACAGCTGGAAAGAGGGAGACTATTTGCTACCCAAGACTCTCCCCAGGGCACAAGGCAGTGCTGGATGACAGACAGAGTTTAGCTCCAGCTGCGCATTGTGGCTCTCTCTGCCTAAGGGAAATGCTTTACCTTTTTTTTTCCCCCCTCTGGGATACATTCAATCCAAGCACAATATTGACAATCAACTCTTCTTTCTGAGATTCCCAGTCCTAATCCATGGGACTTGCAGAGGGCAGGAGCATTGTAATGAAATATTAGCAAGAGTTGCCTTGGAAACTGCCCAGATGAAGCCCTCTTATATTCACTGAAGTCCTCCCAGYGTGACTAATACCTCCTGGGCTGTAGTTACACCAGCCTGAACGTCCTGAATGCATGACCAAGTCAGCAGAGCAAACACACTCAAGCCCCATTTATACAGTTATGGCTTAATCTGATTATTTGTAGTTTGACCAAGTGCAAGAGAAATTTGTGGAGCTTCACTCTGCACTTTCATCTCACCCCTCCGGATAACACAGGCCAGGCTTTCCCATTCTGCAGTTCCTAAGACAGAAAAGCCAGCAGCTTAACAGCTGAGTGCAAATTGCAGTCATCTGTTAGAATGCATTTGGTAACATTTTCTTTATCCTGTTAACCTTATCAGAGAGCAGAACACATGGGGAATGCTGAGGGCCTTCATGCAATGCAAAGCAAGAAACGCTCCATGCACACATCCCRGCTGCCCTTCTGCCACAAAATCCAGATCTGAGCAAGCCTCTCCCCTCCTGYCCCTCCCAGGCTCCCTGGCACTGCAGGCACCCTGCTCCCCATCTGCTGTGTGAGGTGTTCAGGTTGTGATGCTGACCATGTACAGCTCAAGGCTTGCACAAAACAGAAATTCTCTGTTTGAGCAGATGCCTGTGAGGAAAGCCCTGGGTTACAAGCCACAAAGGCTGTCCCCATCTCACCCACAGGGCATTGAGAGCAGGAGAAACTTCAGCTTCAGTTCCCTTGCAGACTGCACCTGACAGCCTGAAGTGCCATCCCTGCCCCACACCTGGGCTTGCTCCCTGTGCTGGCTCCCTCCACCCCTGCTGTTCACCCCAAGCCTTAACTTTAGTTTTGTGAAGCTCATTTCACAGCCAGGATTGAGGATTTACAGGTTCCAGAGCGAACAACTCAGTGAGTGCCCTGATCCTCCCTGCCTCCCACTCTTGCTCTCATTTCTGGGAAAAGGATTCATTTCCCCGAGTGGGATCAGGGCAGAGTCCCTGCAAGAGAGGAGGACTTGCAAGAGCAAGAGTTGTCATCATTCACCAGCACCAGCTGATTCCCACACTAAATGCACACCATGGGCTGGGGGCTCTGCATTAAAGGGATATTTCTGCCTTTCTTTAGTGTGTGCTCCCCATGTGCAGCACAACACACATTTCACACCTGTGTCCACCATTGATAAGAACAACCCATGGTTTGGGCTCCGTATCAGGAAAAGATTTTATTTATTTCCATTGTCACAGCCATTAATCTGAAATCTAAATTACTTCCTATTTGGGAAAGCATCTGAGKTTTTTTTTTTCCATGCAGATTATTCCTACAGTAGCTTAATAGGAAGAGCCAGCTGTTTTGTGCTTAAAAATAATTCCCTCCTGTAGGAAGAGGTAGCAACTAGGAAAATAGGTGCTTTCTCCACAATAGAAGAGCAATGAGCCTGTTTCAGACATCACAGAGAGAGATGGTGCCACAGCCAAGAGCTTAAATTATTTCTGAGGCTCAAGTCCCTTCACTACTGCTTCCCTGCATGACCCTGGACACATCACTTACATTTYTCTTTCCCTCTTTACATCAACTCAAAATGGAAAGGAGTAGCAGTCATAGGGGTATGATAAGAATAAAAGCTGTAAGATGCTCAACCATCCGATGTAGGTGCATTTTGAAGTTTGTAAAAAATGGGTTTAACAGCTAAGCCCTGCTTGGACCCTATAGGTCTAACAGACTTCAGTGAAAATYCCACAAATTCTGCCCAGCCTCTTCCCCTTCCAGGAGCTCAACCAGCAAGCACAAGAACTGCTGGTGTGTCAGTTCAGAAACACWGTGAGCCCTAAGCTCAGCTCCAAGGGCTGGTGAGTGGAGGGGCCATGGCCMGCTCTCATCTCGGGGCAGCTGGGGGCTCTCCAGGCTGGCAGTTCAGGAGCTTGCAGACATCAGCAGGGATGTTTCTCTGCAAACAGCCTTGATACGCTGGAGAATCTTGGAYTGTCCCGGAGGATGAGCTGAAGTGCAGAGTGGCTGCAGGCCTGGAGGTCAGGAACCCTTTTTCATACTTTGGGGTCCTTCAGTGCAGAGCTTTGAGTGCAGTTTTGCAGCCATAACACTTCAAATAAGGCAGCTGGAAACATAACAGAGAGCAGCCCTGGGCTCCTTCTCTGGCTACTGGCTTTCCCTTGCCATAAGCTCCAATTTCCTCAGCACTTTAGGGGAGGTTTATGTTGTGCATTACCTTTGTGCAGCCCAAGTAACCCAAGAAATCTCGAACTCAAATGCCTGGTTGCTGGGATAGATCCTATTACTGCTTTTAAATGCTTTGCATTCATATAGAGGATGATATTTTAAATAACGAAAAAAGAAACCTCATAATCACAGCCAGGCTATTTGTGGGAGGTTTCTTCTCAGTTTTCAAAGATCCTTGAAAAGCTGGCAAGGAAACCAAAAGCTATTTTACTTTCTTTAGGAGCACTAAAGGGAAAAAGGTACTTTGTGGATTAGGAGATTAAAATTACAAATACACTGTCTGATAATTTCATAGTAATTAAAGTAATTAACTTGATTGTGTGCTACCATTTCAGCTGGCTTGGGCTTTTAGAATCTTATTTAAAGGAGCCACATCATTAAAGAACTTCAGATGTGGAATTACTGCTGAAAGGTATCCACTCTGGATTGACGCATAGCTCTGAACTCATAAGGACTCCCAAGATGAAAGCCATTTGGAAACTCCTCATGTGATTTATGCATATGATGCCTGACATCCTCATCTTCATGGCAGGGGATTTATTCCTTGCCTAATGAGGTGAAGGCCAGGCCTGCCTCACTCCTTGTGGCAGCAGAGAGGGCACGGGCGGCGTGTGCCCGTTGGCATCCCTGCCTTGGGCTCTGCACTCCAAGGGTGAATAAAGCCATTTAATTAGTCCTTGCCTGCTTCTACTGAACAGCTCTAGAGGGAGGGATGCAGAGATAGTGCAATAGGGAGGATATGTGATTTGCATGCTAATAAAGGCAYGCACACTTTCTCTGGACAAGCCTTGACTTGACACCAAGATTAGAAGTTGCCCCAAACCCAACTGTGTTCCAAAGTGAGCCTGCCACACACAGCAGCAGGAGTTTCACAGGGTTTTAAGTTAATTACACTCCACTCTGCTTCTGCTCTTTCATGTCTCTCTGGCTGTTCCCTGGCCTGCAGCTCCCTGAAAAAGCAAAGTGCTTTGGGGTGTTTATCAAACCCTTATTATTGCAGGCTGGCTTGGGGAGAGGAAGCGTCAGAGGCCCTTTGGTGTTTGTGGATGGTGTCTGGGGCTGCAGGGAGTGCAGGGGACCTGCTCCCCACACAGGAGGGACTGAGGCTGTGGCTTCCCARCGTGTTGTGCTTGGCAGCAGCACTGACACCATCCGTGCTCACCCCTCTGCCCCTCCTGCTCGTGCCAGCAGAGCCGTTTGTGGAACCGGCTTGTGAACTGACCCGGCTATAAAAAGGGGGGGTAAACAATTCTTTTGCAGTTTGTTTTTTTAAGCTCTCCTAACCCATTTAAGGAATAGCCCTCCCTGTGAGACTGCACAAGGCAGGCATGTGGAAGCACAGCTATTTCTGCGTGAGGCTGCTMACACAGGTAAGCACTGCAGGCTGCTGAAAGGCACATCCAGCTCTTGCTGATTTAAGGCAGGAGTTCCTAATATTAGGAGTGATGATGTATAGCCAAGTGGAGTGTCATTGGGCCAGAACTGAAAGTGATCCATCTGTTTTGTAGGAGAGAAAGACAGGTCAATGCACTTAAGGCAGAGTTTTTAATTCTTAGAGCATGCATAAGCTGTGCTGTTTCAGCCAGCCTTACAGATCTTGTCAGGGCAAAATCCCAAATGTTTTGTTGGTGTAGTCTCCAGCCAAATCCAGATATTCAATGGGGATGGCTGAGTTTGTCAGGAAAGATAAATGAGCTGCAGTAATCAGCAGCAAAAAAAGAAAAAAACCAAAATATTTTAAGTGCTTATCTGGAGTCTGGATTAAGTCCTTGATTTTCATGAGTTCCCTACGTGGTTTTGGAAGGATTGCCTGCCTGCACCCCAGTTTCCCAGCTGGAAAGCACATACAATCAYACTGCAAACATATGGAAGTAAAACTCCTAGGAGAACAGGAAAAAGACTCACCAACAGCACATGGCAGCAGCTTGTACCCACTGCAGGGGCAGGATGGCAACAGAACCCCACAGCAGCTTCAAAGCACAGCCATGTTCCCAGGGAAGAGTCTGGGTGGTCTCTGCTGCAGCTTACATTGATAATTTGCAATAAAACACCATCTTGGCAGCATACCTCAAACACCTTCCTCCTAAATGAAAGCCTGACTTTGTCCCTGGAGCTGTTCAACCTGACACAGCTGCTCTGATCAGGGTCCAAGGCCCTGCAGAGCTGGGAAAACCCTGCACAAGTGTAGGTGGAACAACCTCCTCATTTCCCCCAAATCCCTCAGCTCACAGCCCAGGCATGGCTCCTGCACTGCTGTTCAGCCACCCCACAAGTGCCTGATGGTTTGTTCCCTGTAGATATTCCCTGTCCACCAAAGCACCCGCACCAGCTGGGCTTGGGACCTTCCCCCCAAGACCCCAGAGGATGGGAGCATCTCTTGTTGGGTGCATTTCCCCCTTCCCCAAACTGCCTTACTGTCACCAACCAGCAGAAACTGAATTTCAARCCCAGCAAATCCTCCACATCTGCAGTGGGGTGGGTTTTTCAAAGGCTGCAGCTSTCATAACCCAGTTCCCAACTGTCCCATTTTTGGGGAGATCCACCTTCACACTTTTTAACCTCAGAGTATTTCACAAACTGTACTAAGGGACTGAGTCTGGGGGATTTTTTGAGAGAGATGTGMCTTACAATCTGCATTTGTACACTGTAAAATGGTCACATTTTAAGGTAAACTGTGAACTCCTGAAAATCAGACGTGCAGCAYGAGACACAAGATCAATGGCTCTGTTTGGCAGTTCTGCCTGGTGTGCAAAAGACTGGGAAAAAAAGGATTCCACATGAACACTCTGAAATGTGTAGCATGACAGAGAGCTGCTGTTCTGCCAGAGAGCAGAGATGCTTTGGAGTCAGAGCTCCTTCCCTGAGAGCACCACACAGGACCTGAGCCAGCAGAAAAGCCCCAAATTCTTTGACAAGTACACACATCCTGTTGCCCTGCTTCACAAGGGGTGAGCAGCAGCCATTTACACGAGGTTACCCTGAATCCATGCCAGACTTCTTTAGAAATACTTGAAAATCCTCCATGATCATCTCCAGACAGCAAGTTTGAAGGGAGATGAGCTGGGGAACAGCACAGGCCCCACCAAGGAAAAGGAATCCCTGCAGAATTCCTCAGGAATGCAGAAAAACCTTACAACTCTTCCCAATATTTTTTCTGCTCTTTTGGTGATTACTAATCTTTATGGAGTTTACATTCCATCTATCATTTTTATAACCAGAGATCAGAGAGGGATTATGGCTGGGGGTTGCAAGCTCTTCACACAGAGACCCTGTTTATCCAAGCAAAGAGAGCAGCTCTTCTACTTTAACCATTTAGAAGGTGGCAGAAACACCATCTGGGACATGTTCAGAGCTAACTTTTTGTCCTACACCAGAAATTTAGGCGGTGCCACTTATATTTTGTCAGAAGCATCTCTAAAACACAGCAGTCAAAACAAGGACATGCCCCAGCAGATTGTCATTTTTACATTCAGTTCACATCCAGCTTTTCTTTTTTTTTTTTTTTTTTTTTTTTTTTTTTT
>JACDOX010000060.1:3433009-3476063 GCA_014549065.1 Cardinalis cardinalis
GAGGCCCAGTGCCCACCCCCTCTGTTCTGGCAGTTTCAAGTGACATCTGACCATGGCTCATAAATCTCAGCTAAGCAGGGCATTTCCTTAGGCCCTGTATCTTTGTTTAATCTCTGTCTCTAGACCAGGCTGACTTCCCAGGTCAYGCATGCAATAGCTCAGCAGTTCCAGCAAGTGACAGGAATGAATGATGACCCTAGGAACCACCCCAGGGCCCCTTGTACCACTCCATGAACCACCCCAGGGCCCCACATATCACCCTATGAACCACCCCAGGGCCCCATGTACCAGTCCAGGACCTCATGTACCACCCCAGAGCTCCATGTACCAACCCATGAACCACCYCAAGGCCCCACATATCACMCCATGAACCACCCCAGGGCTCTATGTTCCACCCTAGGGCCCCATGGCCCAGTCCAGGGCTCCATGTACCACYCCATGWACCACCCCAGGACCCCAGGTACCGCCCGATGAATCACCCCATGTACCACCCCAGGACCCCATGAACCACCCCAKGGCCCCACATATCACCCTATGACCCACCCCATGGCCCCATGAACCACCCCAGGACCCCATGGCCCAGTCCCGGACCCCGTGTCCCACCCCAAGAACACCCCATGGCCCCACATATCACCCTGTCACCCACCTTATGGCCCCATGGCCCAGTCCAGCACCCCGTGTCCCACCCCAAGAACACCCCATGGCCCCATGATCCACCCCAAGCTCGGGCTGCTGCTGCCCCTGCTCGCACAGCAGAGCACCTGCACGCCCTCTGTGCTCCTGCTCCGGCTCACAGCAGTGCCCCACTGCCTGCACAATGCTTCGCTGTTGCACACAGGCTCTTGTGTGGCTCACCATGCCCCCTCTCCCATGATGACAAAGATCAAATGAGTCATTCTTTAGCAAGGGTTTAGCTGGCCAAACACAACCTCATGGGGCTCTCTGATTGTAGCTCAAGCTGCTTAAATCTGTTCTACATTCGATTCCCCTAAGCCACAGAGGGTTAATTTAAACCTTGTGTTGGGGTGTTATCACAGCTTTCACTGCAGATTTGATAAAGCCCATGGTGCTCCAGGACCCAATGTGGTAAAAATGAGTTTTCAGGAGGGTGCCTGAGTCAGCCAAGCAGTGTGCTCTTCTGGGAGAGAGGGAATCTGACTCGAAATGCACCTCACTTAGGTCATGTCTGATACCAGTCCATGGGAAACAGTTGGTATTAGCAAGGCCCAGTAGCAAAGAGTTTAACTTGTCCAAGTCTGGGGACTGTTCTTTGAGTTTTCAGTGAGTGCCTGCTATTAAAATCCTTGTGCTGTAAATAGTCCAAAATCAACTATAATTTTAGCCTGTGACTCAAGCAGAATTAAAAMAAAATCAAAACAAAACCACCACAGAAACATTTTAAAAGCAAAACAAAAGATGCTTCACTTTCATTTCTGAGTTACAGAGCAGCTGAGACTGGACTGGGGGAGGGGATATTAATTCACCTACAGCAGGAATGAATGAAGCAGTGGCTTGGATTTAATGAGTTTTAAACATATTTGCCATGAAACTCCAGGGAATACAGTGTCCCATCCGTCCTGGCATTTCCCATCATGGGAAGACTCCAGCCTAACATTTAAAAATTAGAGATTGGTGTTTGCATGGGATAATAGTTTAATCTTTTTAACAATGGAGCTGCCTGCCTGGCAGTGGTGGGGAGGATTAGGTATTAAGATGCAGTTTTATGAATGGGGACAATCAGCCAGAGCTGTCAGGCTGGTTTTGTTTGGATTATCCAAGTGATATCCAGAAGTGAAGGTGTTCATAGGGGACCAGGTGCCAAATGCAGCAGGGCTTTGCCTTGCAGCAGTTAGCAAACAGGTGAGGAGTCATGGCAAAGGAAACTCGCCCTGTGCAGACACAGACATGGAAATATTTGCGAACAGAAATCAAACAAGGCAAAACACTCTGTCCTAGTGTCCCTTTAAAAAAGGATCCAGCACGGATCTCCCACTTGTCCCAGTCCCCCTGGCTACCCTAACCCGTGCTGAGTATTTACCTCAATATGAGGCCATGCAAAGTGGTGCCCTGTGTGCTGACGAGCCCCACGCCACGGCTGAGCTGCTTCCACACGCACAGGGCTCCTGCTGGGGCAGTGAAGTGCTCAGGCTCACGTTTGCCTCCACACCTGCTCCTCCTTGGGTGAATTTGCTGGGAATTGTGCAGTCCCAGCCAGGACACAGCCACACCAGGATGAGGTGGGTTCTAATAGTAATTTCTGACTCTAATATTAATTTCTGACTTCTGTCCCCTGGACCAGCTCCTGAAGGGAACATCTCTCCATTCACTCAAAGGCATCRCACTTGTCTGAGTACAAGCTGATCTTTCAGAACACTTGGTGGGAAAAACCACAGCACAGATGGTACAGGAAGGATATTCTCAGCTGCCTCCATTCCCAACAGTGCAGCAAGACATGAAACACATGAGCAGGTGAGGTCAGAGCACACAGGCAGACCCTGTCTGTCATCAGCACAGCACAAATGGCCCCTGCAATTAAAAGCACAGGCTCTGTCTGGTTCTGGCATCATTCATCTCTGATAGCTGCTGCCATGCAAGAGGCTCTAGGTGAAACTAAACCTGGAAAACCATCACAATATATCACTTTTATCCCAATATCTGAAGTGAAAAGTATGCTCATGCTGGAATGTGACAATTTAAGTGCTGTTCCTGTCAATCTCCAAAAGCTTTTGCAGTCACATTGAGCTGCCCAAACTTCTTTGCTCCATTTGAAAATTTATGAGTAATAAAAACCAGTGTTGGGTGATGAGCAGAGGGGACAGGTGATGCTGAAATGGATTAGCATATGAAGTCTTGGGGACTTCTCTGYACCTCCTCACCCTGCAAGCACCTGTCCCTTGGAATATTTTGATTTATATATCAAAGTATTATATATGTGGTCTTGGTTTGGAAGAACAGAGGCAGCTGGGAGCAGCAGGGACAGCGTGGTGTCTGAGCATGTCTGTGTCTGAACGGTGAGCCACGCTGGGGTGGAGGCAGGGAGGAGAACGGGTCCAGAGCCCTGGGGGAGTCACTGGTGGGTGACCTGCAGAGCCCCTCCTGTGTGATGGCAACCAAACAATTCCCATTACACGGGGGGTGGCTTCCCCTCCCCTCCCAGCGCCTCCATCCAGAGCACACTGTGTTCTCAGCCTGTGCACTCCCATCCCCACACACCCTTTTTTCCATGTGGGAAGCCTGAGGGCGGCCAAACAAAGGGATTTTTCAAATTTCATGTACTGTAAGCGCCACGGCCACAAACAAGATGCAAAGAGGCCCCAGGCTCTGTGTCCTCCCCAGACCCACTCCTGCAGGGGCCCTGCCTGTGCCAGGGCTGCTGCGTGTCCTGTGTCTGTGCAGGCAGGATGCCCAGCTCCCCATCCAGCCCCGACACCCAGCACAGCGTTTGGTTAATCATCCACAGCAGGAACACAGCCCTCTTTGTCAGAGCCCCGCGGGTGCAAAAGGCTCTCCAGGGAAGGGGTGGSCATCACTTGAAGTTATGACACCAACGAGGGTCAAACGCTCCTTGTTTCCCTTCCATCAGTCCCACRGAGCCTGTGCAGCACTGTGGGAACGCTGCATCTGGAGCAGGGTGCCCACAGAGGGGACCCTGCCCACCGTGCCAGGGACAGGGACAGGSACAGGCTGGAATTGGTGGCGTGAGGCCAAGCACTCCGTGCCTCTGGCTGCCTGCCCCAGCAAGGGACACCTGGGCACGGCACAGAGCTCGGGCAGAGGCTCCCAGAACTCGGCTCTTGGAGGGAAATGCAGGTCAGCAATGCTGCAATGTCCCAGACATCTTCTATGAAAAATCCTTTCCTTGGGATGTTTCCTCCTGAGAGGCTGAGAGGCCTCAGGAACAAAATGTAACCAATGGTTATCTGCTGCTGTGGAATGCAACAGGTGCATCTGGGATGGGTTTCATGTTGGATCTTTCTAATTAATGGCCAATCACAGTCAGCTGGCTCGGACAGAGAGTCCGAGCCACAAGCCTTTGTTATCATTCTTTCCTATTCTATTCTTAGCTGGCCTTCTGATGAAATCCTTTCTTCTATTCTTTTAGTATAGTTTTAATATAATATATATCATAAAATACTAAATCAAGCCCTCTGAAACATGGAGTCAGATCCTCATCTCTTCCCTCATCCTCAGACCCCTGTGAACATGGTCACACTACCAGGCTGGCTGTCACTGCAGCTCTGGTTGTCACTGGTGCCTTGGGTGTATAAAAATCTGCATCCACATGGGCCTGGCAGCATCCCTCCAGCTCAGAGGGGATGGAGCAACTTGGATTTTCCAAAGTTTTTGATTGCTGTCTTGAAAACTCCAATTCTTTCATCCCTTGCCTTCCCACTGCATGTATGGCCTCCCTTCTTTTGGGATGAGGCACAAATCCTTCATTAACAGAGTGGGGTTTGATGTAAACCCCATCAGCCTCTTCTCAGCCAACTACACCATGGCAGCTCCTTAGCTCAAAATCTTCTTGAAAACTGAATTATTTGCCTGCTGAAGTGCAGCAACTCAAGCAACAGCTTCTAGAAGTGCCTCCTTTGGGGCTGAACCTCAGAACAGCCCAAACCGCTCCTCAAACACTCCCCACATTTCTTGTGTTCAATCACAAATCTTAAGGAAAGCCCAAGCCGTGGTGGCCTGAGGTGAAGCCACAGTGGGCATGGTGACACCAGGGCTGTGCACACTCCCAGAATGGTGGTTTTGAACTCAGAAATGGGCACTGAGGCTGTGTTGGTGTGGGCTGACCACAGGCTGCCCTGCGTGGGCCGACCCACTGTCATCCCAGGACCTACAGCAGCCAGGAGAAATGTGCGTGGGCAGAATTCCTGCATCCACAACTGGCCTCGAAAATCAGATAACACCATGGGAAACTGCAGGGATGACCCCTGGGGAGGCAATGCTGTGTCCCCAAGAGCCTTCTGAGAGTGGCTCTGGAGCTGTCACCCCTGCACCAAATGCCCCTGGGCTTCTGTGGCTGCAGCAGATGCTGAATTGTTGGAGAGCTGRACCCCAAACAAACTGCCTGCATCTGAGCAATTAGGGAGAAAAAGAAGTATATTCTACCAGCCAACTGCTTAATTATCGAGGGCATTAAGCACAGCATGCAGCTAATAGCAAAGCTTTGGATGTTCAGGACAAGCCTTTCTCCCTGCTCTGTTTGTTGGAAAGAATCTGAGAAATAACAGGATCACCACTCATTCCCAGCAGTACCAGCCCTGCTGTGGGCCGAGATGGAAATGCCACTGGTCTGGGTACAAGCTCTGTGCTCTGCTCCCAGGGGAAAGGGTGGACTTTTAAGGATTGGGCAAGATTCCCGTGGTGGAGAGAAGTCCCTGGGTAGGTTTGTACTGCCCTGTGACCATCGTTGGCTTTCTGTCATTCCCTGAGCCCCGGGACGGGCAGGGCAGAGGATGGGGTGGCGTGGAGAGGGCAGAGCCCGGGGAGCTCTGGGGATCTCACCCTCTGGAAGGCCTGCAGGGAGATGATGCTGTCTCACCCTCTGGAAGGCCTGCAGGGAGATGATGCTGTCGCTGGGTGATGAGCCCCTGGCACTGCTGACACAGCATTTCCCTTCAAATGTAAACGCTTGTTCATGGTCCAAGAAAGCATTTCACACTGCCCAGCCCTAACGTTTTAATAAAAACCCTCCTCTCCCCGAGTCTTGTTTAAGGACCTCAATTTAATTTCCATTAGGATAATAAACTTTAGTGTTTGTTATCTTCACTTTGCTTTCTGGACTGTCTTTGGAGTGTATCTAAGTTTTTCCCTACAGATTTCATGAGAAGAAATGCTGCTTTTTAAAAAAATGCAAGAGGGAAAGGAAGCTAGCAGCAAAAGATCTGATACTGCAAGACATGATAAAATCAGGGGAGCTGGCAGAGCTGGCAGGCTGCCCTCTCCTCCTCCAGGCCTGGCCTGTGTCCCKTTGTGAATTGGCCTTTGTTTGCTGCAGATTCACTCTAGCGGTTTCTCACACCAGAAATTAAGCCCTATTTTATCCAAACCTGGCCCAGAGGGCCTCTGGCTCCCAGCCAGAACATACACAGCATTTCTTTTTATTCGCTCTTCTTTTCTCTGTCTCTCTCCCTGCAGGGTACTGCTATTATTATTATTATTTTKTTTTAATCTTGCATTTTACTGATTAAAGTGCTTACATTCATGTTGATACATTTGTTTTGTGGTGCCTTTGGGGTCATCAGGAAGCAGAAATTATTCTGGATTGGATGGGAGCTGGGGAAAGCTGAGGAGAAAACCAGGATATTATCAGGCATTCCTTTGGTACTGACACAGGGGCACTGATACCAGCCTGCTGCTGATGATTCAGGGCTGGGGAGGAGGGAAATTTGGGTGGAATGAGATGGGCTGGGATGTGCCTGAGGAGGGCTGAGGGACAGGCTGTTCTCAGCAGGATGGGCTGTGTGTGCTGGGACAGGCTCCTGTCCCMGCCCAGGCTGGCCCTGAGCCCACCACAGCCCCCCTGCCCCCAGTGCCACCTCCAAAACCCCAGCAAGCAGCGCCCAGGGCTGCCCTCAGTGCAATCCTTGCCTTCAGGAGGGACGCCAGCCCTGACAGCAGCAGCAGTCCAGGTGTGACACTGCCCCTGCAGCCGGGTGAGGCTGGGCAGAGCTCTGTCCTACTGCAGGTGTCTGTGCTGCCCAGGGCTGCTCCTGTCCCTCCAGCTGCACATCCCTGCTCCCAGGGAGCTCCCAGGGCTGCTCCCGTCCCTCCAGCTGCACATCTCTGCTCCCAGGGAGCTCCCAGGGCTGCTCCTGTCCCTCCTCCTGCACATCCCTGCTCCCAGGGAGCTCCCAGGGCTGCTCCTGTCCCTCCTGCTGCACATCCCTGCTCCCAGGGCTGCTCCTGTCCCTCCTGCTGCACATCCCTGCTCCCAGGGCTGCTCCTGTCCCTCCTCCTGCACATCCCTGCTCCCAGAGAGCTCCCAGGGCTGCTCCTGTCCCTCCTCCTGCACATCCCTGCTCNCCAGGGCTGCTCCTGTCCCTCCTCCTGCACATCCCTGCTCCCAGAGAGCTCCCAGGGCTGCTCCTGTCCCTCCTCCTGCACATCCCTGCTCCCAGGGAGCTCCCAGGGCTGCTCCTGTCCCTCCTATTGCACATCCCTGCTCCCAGGGAGCTCCCAGGGCTGCTCCTGTCCCTCCTGCTGCACATCCCTGCTCCCAGGCTGCTCCTGTCCCTCCAGCTGCACATCCCTGCTCCCAGAGAGCTCCCAGGCTGCTCCTGTCCTACCTGCAGGTGTCTGTGCTGCAGGCTGTGCTTCCCAGAGCTGTTCCTCTCCTTTGCACATCCCTGCTCCCAGGGAGCTCCCGGGCTGCTCCTGTCCCTCCTATTGCACATCCCTTCTCCCAGGGAGCTCCCAGGGCTGCTCCTGTCCTACCTGCAGGTGTCTGTGCTGCAGGCTGTTCTGCCCAGAGCTTCTTCTCTCCTATTGCACATCCCTGCTCCCAGGCTGCTCCTCTCCCTCCTATTGCACATCCCTGCTCCCAGAGAGCTGTCAGAGCTGCTCCTCTCCCTCCTGCTGCCCATCCCTGGCTTTGGTTCTGCTCTGCACACCAGCACCTTGCCCAGGGCAGGCAGGAGCCCTGGGGGGTTTTGCTGGTGCCCTGAGAAGGAAGGAAACATCAGGTGAGGAATCTCTTAAGTGCAGAGTGGCTGAGCAAAGCTACACCTGCCCTCTCAGCTGGGTGAAAGTGGCTTCAGAAAGGGGTGAAAATCTGCATCTGGGAGACAGTGAGTTCTGACAATGAATGCAGGCATGGAGGTGTGGGGGCAGAGAGCTTTCAGCAGCTCACGGGTGCTGCCACCTTCCCAGTTCACAAGGTTTGGGGTCAGGAGCATCTCAGAAGTCACTGAGTGTCCCCTGCATGCTCTGTGCCCCTCAGGGGTGCCAGCACCTTGCTCTGCCTCTGGCCTCTCTGGCTCTGCTGGGTCTCAGACCACAAGAYGCAGGCTGAAATCTCTAATGGGGGAGAGTGAACAGAATCAAATGGGGAAATATTAGAGGACTGTAGGACAAAAAAGGTTTTCTTGGCATCKTACAGGTGTTTCTTGCCATCCTCCTGTTATCTCAGTTCCTTCTTCATATCTAGTTTCCATTTCCACCTTCAGATTCTCTCTCCTGATCCTGGAGATCTGCCTGTGTGCAGGCTGTTTCCAACAGATAACCAGCTCCCCCCTAACACTGACTGAGCCCTTTCCCTTCCTCCTGCCCCACCCTGAGATGAGACCTYGTGCAATTGTCTGGTTTTTGCCCCCCAAGGGCTGTCTGCCTTCGTCTGATAAGACCTGGACCMTGTAAACATTTGCAGAAAAGCATGGAAAAAATAACTGCATCTACCACAACCTCAAGCAGGTTAGAGARCAGTGTCTTTAGCCAAATCTGGAGTCAACTGTCTCCTTAAATCAATTTAAACTGAAATAAGATCCATTCCTCCCTCATTCCCTATGCAAAAGTCAGCTGTAATCCCAGGACACTGAGTCTTGCACAGGCTGGAGAGCAGAATGTGCCTCTGACAGGAGTGCTGGGCAATTTATCACAGGAGATTACACTCGAGGGTGCTCATGTGACTGGGATTTAACAGTCAATTAAATTACACCAACACTTCTAACAAAGGAGCTGGGGTTAAGGAAGGACTCCAAAATGACTCCTTTTCCTTCCCAGCTCTGGTGCCAGCCCTGGGAATCTCCCTGTTATTAACCCAGATGTTCAATTAAAGCTGACAGGAACAAATAAAATTGTTCTGGAATGTCCCTACAGTGGAGTCAGTCAGCAGGTCTGCCCCTGAGGCAGTTTGTGGGAAGCTGGCCCATGTCTTGGACTTTATCAAAAGGATCCCAGCCCTGTGTTTAGTGCAAGTGATTGCACTGCTGCTGCTCAGGTCGTTTCTGGGGAGCAGACAGGGAAGTGCTGCTCCTTGTCAGGATTAACCAGGTAGGTGAACACGGTGCTGCTGCTCCAGAGGGACCCAGCCAGCTGCCCACACGTCCACCAGAACACGAGGCAGGGCAGGGCTKGCACACAGCTCAGTGTCTGGGCCCCAGAGCGCTCACAAATACACAAAACCTCTCCTTGCCCGTCTCTTCCAGCAGGCAGCAGGGCCTCCCTCCAGATCTCTGATGGCTTCCCTTGAAGTTCCCCCCAAACTGTGAGCACCTCAGTCTTGCCAGATGTTCCCTCTTTGCTGTCCCACTGCCCCCGAGTGTGCCCATTGCTCCTGCAGGTATCCTGCTTTATCTCTCCTCACAAGCAGACACTTGGTTTGTTCTGTTCCCAGCTCTGAGCACTTCTGGAGAGTGCCCACCTTGTCTCTTGCAAATTCATGAAGATGGGAATCTGAGGCTAATGGTGTCCTGTGGATTTGCATGAAAGCTGCTCTRACCTTAGGGATGCAGGAGGGCTTTRGGCTGGGCAGGAGCAGCAGAGCTGTTCCCAGTGTCCTGTTCTGSACAATTCATCCCAGCACTGTGTGACATGGTGTTTTCCTAAAAGACCATTTTATAAGGTCACTTCATCATCTGGTCCCTGTTCTACGAGGTCATTCAAAAGTCACAACACTGGAGCCAAAATCCCCTTATGCTCATTTTGCTGCATTGGAAACTACCAGAATGTTTGCTGGAAGAGACAAAATGTGGCTGAAATAAATCCACAGATTTTCCCCTAATAGAGTTGCTAGAATAATATCCAGATCATGACTCCCCCTCACTGCTCATAATTGCTGCAGCACTGCCCTAACAGGGGTGGCTGACCACAATACAGATATTTTTTTCATGTAGGAGGAAGGAGTTGTTGAGAAATCTCTCGGAGCATGTGAATGTCACCTGATATTTTACTTGGGACCARCTCTTTGACAGGATTCTCACTTTCTCACATCTACATCATTCTTTAACACCAAATCCACACCTTTCCATGAAGAAGCTGTGGGATTTTTTCCAAGCAGTAAATGTRTATTTTCTGCCTTGTTTGTATTAGGACGTAGCACCTAAAAAACCCCAAATTAATGCTTGAGGTAAAACTAGAATTAATAGACAAGGCCACGGTGTGGTCTTGTGTCCTTCTCCTCAAATAATCCTCCTCTGCAGTGGCAGGGATGGCAGCAGAGGGTGACAGTGACCAGAGGAGGTGGTGCTATCCACCTAGAGAGGGCAGGGCTGCCAGGTGTCTATTTACAGCTCCCAGGAGAGACACTGACCTTGTGTCCAACAAAGGCTTCATATTCCACCAGACACTTGAAGCTCAGACCCAAAGGCCAGCACTTAGACAAGCTCCCTGCTTCTGGCATGTTGTTTTTTGCTGCTTTAATCACAAGTGACAGCCAAGCAGTAATTTGGGCTGTTCATTAGAGCAGCCCCACGTTCTGCTCCTTCTGAGGCCACACAGATATTCAGAATTAGCATTCCCACAAGGTTTTCCAGCAAGGGGTGGCTTCTGGGAAGCTGAGGGATGGAATGGAAATTGCTGATCGGAACAAGAAGCTGGAGCTCCCTTGAGGGGACACACAAAGCAGCACGGGATGCTGCTGACACTGTTTGAATTGGGTGGATTTATGAGCTTTTCTGATAAGAGCTGTTATCTGGGGCTGGGATCAGTCCCCACCCCCTTTGCTGGAATTTCTCTTGGTTTGTTCTGTTCTCTGAGCGCTTCTGGAGAGTGTCCACCTTGTCTCTTGCAAATTCATGAAGATGGGAATCTGAGGCTAATGGTRTCCTGTGGATTTGCATGRAAGCTGCTCTGACCYTAGGGATGCAGGAGGGCTTTGGGCAGGGCAGGAGCAGCAGGAGCAGCCTGGCAGCTCCAGCTCTGTGCCTTGGGCTGGGCTGACAGCGACCAGCCCTTGCTGGGATTTGCACTCCTGGGTGCCAGCTACTGATACCAGCAAGGGCTGCCTGAGAGCAGGCTCCCCATGAGCACTGCATTTCGCATTTCAGAGTCTCCAAATGCCAGAGGCATTATCTCAGGCTGCAGAGCATTGTAAATCAGAGTTAATTCTTTCCAGCAGTCAGCTTTGATATGGCCCTCCCTCTCATTACCCACTCCCTAAAGGAAGAAAGAGCACTCTAAGGGTCCTACCCCCATAAATGTTCCTGGATTCAAAAAGACAAAAATGACACTTTTTTATTTGCATGTCCAGAAAATTGGTGGTGTAAAATTCTCCTGCAGGATAGAGGATAAAACCAGGGGTTAAAAAGTAAATTAACACACTTTCCTCTGGCTCAACTCTACTGAGTTCATTGCAGATCTTAGAAGTTTATCCTCGTTGTATTTAGGGAACTATGTCACCTCCTTGTATMAGTTATTTATAGAACATTTTTTGAGCACTCTTTATATTGGTTTAAAGCTTCCTACTTTTTAAAATCACTTTCATTTGAGAGATGGGTAAATTCTTGTACAGGATGTAGCAGTTGACAGGTCTTGCTCAAAACCAACATCGCTGCTGGAAGCAGAAATGAGTCTCCTGAGTCTTGGTCCCAGTGCTGCAGTTTTGTGGAATGCCTGGGATGCACACTCAGTGGGAAGCACACCAGGGACAGTTCCCTGCTCTGCAGAAACAAACAGAACTTTTTTTTTTTTTTTTTTTCTTTTTAAAGGCACTGAAAGCAGTGAAGGCTGAGTAACAGAGCAGGCGTGAGCCATGAGGTGTCTGATGAAATGACATAGTTTGAGGTTTTTATGTAGCCACATGGAAAGCTGTGATGTGTGCTTCAGACTTTCCTGGATATTCAAAGTTTTCAGGGAATTATGACTTGCAGCAGTGAGTCAGCACGGTTTCAATGAGGCAAGCATTAACCTTCCTGTCAGGACAGTCTCAAACAAGGTTGAAAAACAAGAACCACAGAGATAGGTGACAAATAATACATTTTGGGAAACAAAAGATCACCTGGGGCCTTAAGAGCAAAGCAGATCCTTATCAACCATTCAGCCAAGATCAGAAGTGAGCACTGGCAGGCAGGTACCTTCCACCTGTCCCACACCTGCGAAGCCTCCTGTTTCCTAGATAACTACAGCATTTGGGAGAAGTTCAGAAAAAAACCTGTAAAATTGTCTCCCTTTAACCTGAAAGGGGTTTATCCCTACTGTGGTCACACTGGTACCACTCTCCAAGAAGGCTGCTGGGATGTTAATTCCCTATTCAATGAAAAAGCCCCAACTTTGGCTCTGTTATCTCCTGGAGGATGCTCCCCAAAGGCAGAGCTGTGTCACCATGTGCTGGGCTCCCAGACAGATGAGCTCTGTGCACAGTGATCAAGCTCCCTCTCAGGTAATATACATCCCAGCCTGAAAGCTGCTTCCTCCACCTCCCTTTGTAGTCCGTGTTTTAATCAGCACCATCTGGGATTAGCTGCCTTTTATTTACTTATTTTTGGGTACAGGCTGTCTGAGATCCTCAGATTTTGGTCAGCCTGCCTGGAAACTCTTCAAAGTTTGGGATTACCAGCTCATGTGCTGGGGACTGGGGTGGGGGTTCCAGGCACTTGGGAGCAGACACGAGACAGGAACAGAAGTGACCCATCAGCACACTCTGAACTCAGCTGCAGCATCCACTTTTTAAGGTTATTTTCTCAGCACAGCTGGCTTGGGGGCTGTTCTGTCACACATCCATGCTTGGCTGAGTGATCCAGCACAAATGACCCCATTTTCCCAGGAATGCAGAGGGAGTTTGCTTCGAGCATGGCTCCCCCGGCCACAACAGAAATCAGGCGTGTAAATCCCTTTCTTTTAGCCTCAAACTGGTCAAAGGGAGAATTAATCCCCAGCCTTTCTTGCCCTTGTAGGGGAAGGAAATTGAATGAAGCAGGGACAAGCAGCAAGGAATGATCTCTGCCACCTCCCCTGTGCACTGCCCAATTTATGTTGAAGCGCTATTTTTGTTCAGCCTCAGACATTTGAAACATTTTGCCTGGAGCAGGAAATATCACATTTCCCAGCTCGGTGAGCAACCTGCTCAGAGTTGTGCTAAACACTTTATGGAAACACTGTTCTGTGGAATAAAGTGTGGTATTTTAGCATTTTTGCTAAAAAAACCTCACTTACCTGGCAGGCACTGCAGGTCATGAGAGGGAGACAGCCTGAGTGGCTTCACATCAGGGCACCAGTGCATTGTGCTTTGGTATTGATGGATGGTTCAAGGTRCTTGTCTGGGCTCTGGTGCCCTGTGAAAACAGCAAATAAATTATTGTGCTTCGAGCCAGAGAAGCAGCACCTTAATTTTTTGATGGATGTGTTGTGTCCCAGCTCACAGCTTACAGCTCACCAAAATGCAAGTGTGACTCTCACTTCCATCCCTGCAGGAMCCCCCAGTCAATGCCCCACAGGCCCTGGCTCCCTGCACAAGGATTGTCCTCCACCCTCTTGGAAGGGCACCTGAGTGAACAGAAAATGTGTGTACAGCTCTGGGGCTCCCACGGTCTGCAGCCTAATCCAGTCCTGTTTTAATAAGCAATAAATGGATTTTCCTGTTTTGCTCATGATGGCAAKGGGTAGGTGACCTCCCTGCTGTCACCCATGTGTTTTTCCAGCCTGTTTTCTGCCCTGCTGTGGAGGGGGAGAGGGGAGCAGCTGGGTGGGCACTGGCAGCTGGCCATGGTCAGCCCAGGAGTGCAGACAGCAGCCAAAGGGGCCCCAGTCCTCAGCAGAACAGGCACATACCTGCTCTTCTCCATGCTCCCAGTCCTGTAGGAACAAGCCATGAACAGGGTTCGTTAACAGTTTGTTAAGTTTGTTCATTTGTTAACACGCTCAGGTGTGTACATTGCAAAATACACTTGGATCAGCCTGGTCACAGTAGTTTTACTCATTATCAGCTATCTGAAAAGAGRTGTTAAAGTAATTACCTTTTTCATAATAATTTATTTAAAAAAATTAATCCCACATTGACCTTATCAATTGTTCTTAATTCTTTAAATCTCAKTACCTGCAGCTCCTGCTGAGGATTTAGCCAAGCAGAACTCCTGTCTGATGTTAAACTAAAGTGTGTTTCCTAGCAGGAAAAAAAAAGCCTAAATAATTTTGGTTTTTTCCATGGTTGATGAGTCCAACATACATAGAGGGAAGCTGCCTCCCTAGGGATGCCTCAACACAAACAGCCATAAATGAATTAACTACAATCAAACCCTCCCCTAACCTGCTCAAAGTAACATTTGCAGCAGAGGTGTATTTATCTCTGTGTTTTACTCAGAGTGACAGCAATTGAACAAAACAGGAGTTGGGAATAGACAGCTCTCCATAACATCCAACTGGAAAACAGAACTGCTGCCAGACCCAGTGGAACCAGATTATCTCAGTGCCCTAGGTGGGCTTCCAGCAGCCTCCAGCACCAGCACGTGCTTTGGGAAAATAAACAACATCCCACAGAGCTGTCCCAGGTTCCCTYGTGCAGGGAGCACTGCTGAGACCGCTCTGCTCCAAAAGCTCTCTTGGTGCTTTGGGTGAATTCAACAAGGAGCAAAAGGACAGCCTTTTTTTGGCCTTTTTTCACTCCTCCCCTGCTGGGTCTCAGTGTCCTCTGTGCAGAGACCCACGAGCAGTGCCAGGGGGGCRCTTCTGGCAGGGCTGATGTTGTCAGAGCTGCCACCTCTGTGCCAGGGTGCCAGGGGCAGCAGTGACCTCCTAACCCAGGCTCTGACCACAASAGGCTCACAGCTGAGACCACTGAAACAGCTTTTTAGCACTGTGGAGTTCGTTAGAAGAATGTCAAGGCTTAAAAAGAAAAATCAGTATTGTGAGACAGGGGCAAGCTCCTACCAAGCCCCCAGGTGTTTTCAGGAGTTTCAGGCTCTTGTCGGAGCAGCAGAATTTTGGCTGAAGACACTGAAATAGCCCCAGCTAAATCAGATGTCTTTAGGATGCCACTGCCAAGTCCTCGTAAGTAACAGCAAAGAATTTCACGACTTGGTGCAATGTAACCATGTAAGGGCAACTCTGTCCATCTTGTACAGTAGAGTACAGTTCATTCCCTTTCATGGCCCTCAAACATCTGAACTATTCCTGTTCCAGGAAAACAAAGAACATTTTACATCACAATACTAGAAAATGCAACTGAAAGTGGATTTTTAAAGGGACACATGTCCYCCCCTTGACAGGATTCTGCAGGGATTTTGGTAGGACTCACATGCAGTGGTGCTGGTGATGATGGTGTGAACTTCAGGAAGCCTTTAGCACAGCACTAATCCATTCCCAACTGAACTGCTTCAGCACATGGTACCATTAACATTTCATATTTTGACAAAAAATAAATGAGAGAATAATTCTCTTCAATTTTTTCTAAAACTCCCAAAACCAAATGGCAACAATCAGTGTTACAAAGCACAGAACATTTAAAATTACAACATAATCCTTAAACACTCAATCCAGAAGTGTAATTTTGGGTCAGCTGTATACTAATGGGGTTGTACTGCTTAAAAAGACATCTGAGAGACCTCAAGTTCATCTTGAACTTTTAAGCTGTCAGTTCACTCTGCCTTATGGAGGAATTCCACTGAAATCCACATGGATGAACAGAGTCTCAGGGGATTAGTAACAAGTCAACAATATTTAAACTCTTTGGTAAACCAGGCATTTATCAGCAGCAAACAGTTAAGGGTTTTATTTAAAGTTCTACCCTAATGCCAAGGCAGAAGCAGCTAATTTAAGATATGTCAGAAAAAATATCAAGTCCAATTAAAACTTATCTCCTCTTACTGTGTACAAAGGAAAGTAATAAGGATTGGACATAAGCCAAGCTGAAACCTCTCCAGTTGACTGTATTTTTCTTTCCAGAAAATGTTTTCACAGATTTATCTCCTGGAAAAATGAATTATTTCTAGGAAAATCACAACATTGTCATCCCTCCTCCCCCTTTTTGTTAATGCATCTTTCATGGTTAACTTAGATGTCAGAAGAAAATAGCTCAAAAATAAAGTATGAATTAACTTCCCCCCATTTTAGTATTTAAAAGGTTTCTCTGATGTGCTTTGTGTATTAATTTCAACATGAATCAATTTTTTTGGCCTTTTTTTTGGCTTGAGTTCCTCCCTACTTGCAACACCCAGGAGTTCATGTTTTAAAAGCTCTATCAGCTCAGAGTAGTAGTAAATTCAAGTGTTATCAGTGGGAAGGGAGACTGTGCAGCCAAAGATGTTTCAGGTTATGGCTCTGCTAAAAAGGGCTCTCAGMCTTTTTAGCAGAGCAGTTCTCTGCTGCAACTGCTCCTGGAATAAAGGTTTAGTTATGGATTTCACTGTATTTATACAGTAGCTTACACTCTAAATCCTAATTTATTATTTGCAAAAAAAACCTTAATGAAATTACTAATAAAACCCCAAACAACACACWCTGTAACTCCACATTAACATGGCCTGATTTGCTCTGCCAATATTCAGTAGGTATCCATGGTGCCAAAACAGGACCTTCCAAACAAATATGCTGCAATTGTCATGTCTGAGAAGAAAAACACAGATTAGGAGAAAGATACCACACGTGGGTAGCTCAGCCATTCCCCTCAGTCCAGAGGGAACAGCATCCCTGCTCCAGGCTGTCCTGAGAGCCCTGAGCTCATTTCCCACGTGCAGCCACAGTAACTGGCAAACAAATCAGAATAAAGCACATGGAACCCCCTCTCAATGGTGACAGCTTGCAGCATAAACAGGAAAGCATCACCAAACAGCCTCTGTCACTTGGAACAGCTCTGGGAGGGTCTGTGCAGAGATCTGAGGGTGGAAACTGAGAGATCTGAGGGTGGAAACTGCAGATGTTAACCCAGAGATGACCACAGGCAGGGAACTGCAATCTGGATTAACCTCTGAGCAATGTGCAGATCAGGATACACCACCAGGACAGGCCCTGTGTAGTTGTGGGTATTGTGGAACTTGTAAAATGCAGCTGACAGGGGAAATTTACYCTATTACCTTATTTTATAACCCAAACCCATATGGGACATTTATGTAAGTGATAATCACCAAGTGACAAATAAACCTGCTGTGTGCAGACAAAATCTACCAACACAAAAGCAGCACCTGAAGAAAGGACAGACCCTTTCTTGAATCCTAACAAGAATTCCCTGTTTTTCCAGTGCAAAAGCAGCAAGCTCAGTTAGATTGCTACATTGCAAGTATTCCATTACAGATGCAAAAYTTATTAAATCTGCAAAAGAACAGTGAAGCCAAGAACAAAGTGGAAATCCTTGACTCTGGCACTGCTTTACAAGTTGATTTAAGAATTCACAGTGAGAATCTGTATATTTTTAAGACACACTTCCAAGTCTTTCAAGACTAACTATAATAAACCCACTCATGTTTATGACTTAAACAAAAGACACATCACAATGTAGTTTTGAACTGTTTATTTCACATGTTCCATCCTGGAGTTTCTTCAGTTAAAAATTCCTACAAGAAAATGAAATAAACATTGTTACAAATGAGTTTGCTTCAACAGCTCAAGTAAATATCTTTGAACAACTGTGTAATCATCCCATAAATACAATGTACAGACTGTCCTCCTAAAAGCTGGATTTGGGAATGGAAGTTCCCCCTGCAGGAGTTAGAGGGTAAGATAAACATACGTACTTGGACACAATTCCATCATTTTTTGCCAGACGCAAAATGGAGTCATCTGATTCACCCTGTAAAGAGAGAAAAGGAAATATTCTCAAAGGAAATATTCATAAGTGTCCAGATAATTGCTGACACATGTGGAAGAGAGGCAGCTGCAGCAGTTAGAGCAGATTAGTGTTTTCAAAATAAACTGTTGCTTTTTTTGTCATCCTTAAGGGTAAGGAATGGCTTTAACTGCATAAAAATATGCATTTGCATGAACAACATGTATTTATGGGCAACTGGACTTGTGATGAACTCCTCATTTTAAAGTCAAGGTGGTATCATCTCCAGTAATTACAAACAACAGATAAAAGCCAGAATTAGTACCATGATACACATTCTTAAAAGAAAATCACTTGCATAGTTTACTTTGAAAAAAACAACAAACATCTCCAGGAGAAATTGATTATTCCAAGCAATCCAAGGCCCTGGCACAGGGTGCCCATTGAAGCTGTGGCTGCCCCATCCCTGGAAGTGTCCAAGGCCAGGCTGGACAGGGCTTGGAGCAGCCTGGGACAATGGAAGGCGTCCCTGCCCATGGCAGGCATGGAATGAGACGATCTTTAATGTCCCTCCAAACCAAACCTTTCTGTGATGCTGTGAATTTGTTCACGTGTTTACTCTGCCCCCAAAACCACTGTGGAAGCACACTTCCCACAGCGTTTTCAGGGCCAGACACAGCTAATTAATGACTAATAATCAGCAGCACAGCATTCTGCAGGTCAGGAGGGCACTCACCATTCTCCGGATGGGGCCGCAGATAGCGTAAGTCTTGAACTGGCCATTCACCCTGCCTGTCACCTTGTCCACCTGCAACCACAGCAAGGTTTTACCAAATTTTACACTCTCACAAAACACTTGACAAGCACCCAAAAGTTAAAAACTGAAGAAAAATACTTGTAGGGTTGAGAAAATAAACCACAAAACCTCAAGGCAAACAGTGGAGTTAGAAAATCAACTACAATAATCTTTGCACAGCAGATTTGTAGCTACACAGTGCAGCCATTAAAATTAGTGGATCACAGAGATTATCAAGAAATGGTAGATGAAAGAAAAAAAATTGAGTTCTGAACAAATGGAAAAGCTCTGTGTAAAGTAGATTTTCCTGCCTTTACTCTTTTTTCTCTTTCTTTAATATAATAGAAATTGAATGAAAGGTCATATAATAGAAATTGAACTGAAGAGGGAAAGGGACAGAGTTGTTACATGGATAGGAAAATGTCCACGCTGAGAGAGACAAACTGTTTCATTTTCTCAAGGTGCTGAGACATTTAACAGGAAAAAGACTAAAAGATATAAATCTTATAGTCTTTTTTAAAGATTTAAACAGTGTAGTGAACCCTGTAATACCAGGTGGGTTCATTTCCATGTTCTGCTAAACTCTGATCCTTTGAAAACAAGGAATAGGGATCACTGAAGGAATGAAACATGGTGAACAAGCAAAGTACTTGCCTTAAAAATTACACAAAATCAGAATCAGGGGTGGTTTTTTAAAGATTTCTCTTTTTTTGGTGAGGTAACTCAGGAGACTCTGACTTTTAAAGGATGTGGGAATGTGGTCTCCCATTCAAGAACCAAATCAAGTTCTGTAGCTACAGGAACATTATGTCAAAAAACTTCCTGAAAGCTGAATTTAATAAACAACTGGGGAAAAGAACCCCAAACTATGCTACAATGAGCTTAAATTCATTGGAACCCACATGTATTAACTGGGATCCTGCAGGRGTCAAGGTCTATTGTGACTTTCTTTACTGAATTACTGAAGATACATCACAAGCCGTTTAATTCTGTAACTTTTATCAAAAGTCTAAAGGTTTAGCTCTCTTATCACATATTCTGTGGATAAACTTACCTCAGAAATGTTAATCTGAATGGAAGCATGATCCTTAGCACCAATGATTCGGTTGCTAGCAGAGCTGAGGAATAAAGCAGGACAGATTTAAACAAAAGGGAACAGGCAGTGACAATGACAAGAAAGCTACAAGAGCCAACTCTACAGGCAAATCAAAACTGCACAAGAAATTCAGACAGTAACAGTTCAAGCTTTCATTACTTAGGAGATTAAAATGCAGTTTTAAGTACATTTAAAGGACATTTTCACTTGGTAGCATCACACTTATTAGCCAATTATCCCTTCACTTTGGTTTCTACATGCCCAGTTCACCTTCATGCAGTGTACAGGGCAGTACAGGCCTTCAAAACACACAGAATGTTGTTTTCTTTTCTAAATTGCAAAAATTTGCATGTTCTAAAATGCAAAAAAAGTCATTAAGGTAATTAGTAAGTTTAGTTCCTATGCCTTTTTTGSTGAGAGGCACTATAGCTGTCAAAGACACTCATTTGGAAATGCTCAGGAATYACAAGCTGTCAAACATATTTGATTTAATCGAATAAAATTCATACAAGTAGCTTATTTTTAGTGACTTTTTAAACAGACAGAAAACTGATTTTTTTCTCTCCCAACAGATATTTGCTGCTACGAAAAGCCCCTTTGCACAGGCTGCACAGGTGAGTGCTGCAGGGATGTTCTTGGGATGGATTTTGGGGTATTTTGGGGGCCTCTCYAGCCCTGGCCGGCTCCTTGGTCCCTGCTCACCATTTCCGAGGGACATAAAGGTCCACGAACTCGCCGGCGTCGTTCTGCATCTCGTCCTGGTCCTGCTGAGGCACTGGGCAGAGACACCTGCAAGGATCACGGGATATCGCCGTTTGGAAGGGATCACTGAGTCCCAGTCCTGGCCCTGCACAGGCGCCCCAGCAACCCCACCCTGCGCACCCCTGTCCAAACGCCCCTGCAGCTCTGGGGCCGTGCCCGTCCCCGGGGCAGCGCCTGGTTCTGGGGGAGAACCCTTTGCCAAAATCCACCCTCCCCCTCCGACTCAGCTCCAGCCCTTCCCTTGTGTCTCGTCGCCGGCCACAGCGACCTGAGCCGTGAGGTGATGCCGGGGCCCGGCCGGGCCCACGGGCTGCAGCCGAACCTCTCGGGCAGAACCGTCCCCGCCCTCAGCATCGCTCTCGGGGCTCCGCCACCGCTCCCGGCCCCGCTGCCCCGGCCCCCATCGTTCCGGTTCCCGTGGTTCCCTCCGGCCCCGCCGCCTTTCCCGGCCTCGCTGCGGAGCCGCCACCGAACCCACCGTGCGCGCGGCCGGGCGGAAAGGAAGGGGCGGGGCCGGACACGGAATTACGTCACAGCGCCGCCAGCGCTTCCTGCACGGCCGCGTGACGTCACCGCTCGGCCCAGCCCCGCCGGGGAGCGGGAACGGGGCCAGGCCCGGCCCAGCCCCGCCGGGGAGCGGGAACGGGGCCAGGCCCGGCCCTTCGGGACCGCGGGGCTCGTACCCCTGCCCCCGGGACTGCCCCTCGTTGGGGGCTGCACACCTGAGCGGGCCTCACCTGAGCGGACCCCTCAGGTGCCATTCCGAACGCAGCCGCTCCCGGTGCCTCTCCCTCGGCAGGCGGTTGGACGGGGCGGGCTGCGGAGGTGCCTGCCGTCCTGAACGCCTGTGGGATTCTGTGAGCAGAGCACCCCGGAGCCCCCGCGGAAACCAACAGAGCGTTCCGAGCTACCGCAGAGGGTCCATGGGGGCCCAGAGATGATGAGGGATCTGGGACTTCTCTCTCAGGAGGACGCTGGAGGAGCTGGGCCTGAGAGGGGAGCTGCTCAATCCCTACAGAAATCTCCGGGGAAGGGACTCTGGAGGAGCCGGGCCTGAGAGAGGCTCCTCGGTCCGTACAAATATCTTCAAGGAGTGGCAGAAAATGTTGCTGGACTCTTTGTAGCAGTGCCCAACAACCAGACAAGGAGAAATGGCCATAAACTAAAACACAAAAAACCGCACCTGAACCTGAGGAATAATTGTCCATTAAGGGTGGCAGATCACTGAACAGCTGCCTAGGGACATCGGGCAGTCTCCACCTCTGGAGACATTTCAAACCCCCCTGGACACACTCCTGTGTCACCTGCCCCAAGTGACCTGCCTCAGCAGCAGGGTYACCTGGGGCAGGTGGGATCCCATCCCAGGGGTGATCTCCAGAGGGCCCTTCCAACACCACCCATTCTGTTACTCCAAAGTGAGACATYTGGTTACAAACCGTGTACCAAAACCAGGTTTTATTTCACAGCATCTTAATTTCACAGAAGAAAAAACAAACAAAAAAAMCCCCAAAACAAAACAAACAGGCTACAACTGAGACTTAAATAATGGAATATGACAAAACTAGAAGAGTTTGTTTACAGGAAATGTACAGGCTCTTCTCAAGAGAGTTCTCCGTGCTGAGCCACCCCAGCAGCACCTTCACAAAGCACCGAGCCTCCCTCGGTGTAAAGCTGTTTCTCTTCAGAGCAGGAGGAGTTTGGCTGTGTAAATGTGAACCGGCAGGTCTGGCTCTGGGTCCCGCGCTGAGTTTGTGAACACACAAAGTACTGAGAGTCCTTTGCCACATGGTGGCAGCTTTTAGGTGAAAAAAGAGAGATTCCAGCGCAGGGCTGCGAGCTGCGCTCTGGGAAGGGCGGACCCGGCGGGCAGAGCTGCGGGAGGATGCCTGCAGAAGGGCTGGCTGTCCCTGCTGCCCCTGCACACACACAGGGTCCTGCACACGCCCCAGGCTCTGGGCAGCATCACCCCAAGCCCCAGCTCTGCCAGACACAGCTGGCACAGCCCTCGCTGCCCTGCATCATCCTTGGCTTCCCAACTCGAGAGTGTGCCCGAGCCAAGGGCTAGAGTAACTGTCAGACAACATTCAACTTTCTGTGATTTAATGCTCCTTTATCCCAATTTGTTCTCCTGGAAGAAAACAAAAGCTTGCCGGTTTTATGACGTAAACCCACAGGTTCTGGGAGTGTAATTTCAGCCCAAATGGCCACTTGAACTAGACAAACTTCCACTGAATACAGACTGCAAAGTGCTGCAAACCAAAGTGCCTTTTGTTCCCTCAGAAAGTTAATTTTGTTACAGAAAACTCTTTATACACTAAATAAAGAAGTTCCCAGAGAAAGACATGTTCAGATTTCATTCATACCAATCAAGCTGTTCTGTGAGAAATTTCTTTGCTCTGTTGTACCTCTGGCCCCTCCACAATGCCTTGGGAATTGGTGGAGCACCTCAGCTGTCTGCACCACTGTTTGCTAATTTGGAGGCTCATTACACACTAGATGTTTCATACATCACTATTTCTGCATGCAAGGACAGTTATATTCAGTAGAAAGTTTAACTAGTAGGCAATTTTTTAAACCTTTTGGAAGATACCTGGCAAGCTTATTGTCTAAGCTATTAGCTACATCTCACTTCTGGAGACTGGAAAGTCCTTCTGTGTTAGAGAARTCACAAGCATATTAAATTTTACACAAATAATTTGAAGCTACATACAGCTGAACACAGTTACAAAAGGTTTGATAGTCACTGTAATTATTATATATGAAAACTACACTTTGGGCCCCACTCTGAGAGGAAGAGGCTCCAGTAAAGTTTGCTGCAATTCTAATGAAGCCAAATTAGCTTCAGACAAAACACAGCTGAAGAGCAAGGACTCAGCTTTGGTTTTGGCTACAACCAATATTTAATACAAGGAACAGGAATTTACATTACTTACATATTGGATAGCAAGTCCCTGACCTCAGCATGAGATCTGGCAGTTTATGAGTCAAACTTAAATTACAACTTTCTCAGCTGGAATAACCAAGTATCAGTTTTGTTCCTTGCAAAGGGACCCAGTAACTTGTATCAATAATATTGCTTCAGAAAATAAACCCAAGAGCCAATACCACAGAAGGTTCCACGTGTAATCAAGAATTCATTCCCAACCTGGATACTGTAAAAATAAAGGAAGGAATAAGCCAACGGGCAGAGAAGTTATTTGAACTCTAGAGAGCTGCTGGGCACCAGCCAGTAGTGGCTGCTCAGATGTGCAAGAAATGCCAGTTTTATGAGGACCATCACAGTGATGCAACGCTTGGAAGAACAGAGAGTAAAAAATGTAGCATTTTAAATACCGAGCATGCTTTGCTTCATTGGCCTCGGTTGGCAGCAGTAACTCTACTGGCTTCATATTTGCTCAGATAAGACCATCTATAATACAGTCAATCCTAAAAAAGGTGCTTATTTCAGGCTACAGAACAGAGAAACAAATAAAACCCCTAAATTATACATCTGACAGCAAATTGCTCTTAGTCAAGTGCTCATCTTCCACTCAAGAGTGAATTAGGACGGCAATCACTTCCCAGCTACCTCACTCAATGTGTGGTACTTCATGACAGGTTTTCAAACCAATTTTCCTTCTAAAACAAAATGTATATTTTAAAGTTATTTATAGTAAATAAATTGAAATGGAGTAATTTCAATCTCGCTACTTAAAGATCATAGAATAGATGCCCTGTATATTATTAGTGCAGATATACTGGAATTGTTTTCCTTGTATGCAAGGCCAATGCAGGTAAAGAATAAATGGCTATACAAATTCAGGATTCCCCACTTAATAACAGAACTAACTTAAAAAGCACTGGTACCAGACCAGCCAGTTTTAGGCACATCTTTAAAAAAATAAAGTATGCATTTCATTAATGTAAAAATGTGAGAAGGTTCTTAGAAACATCTGAACTTTATGGTGCACTGGAATGGAAGTGATGTTCCTTCAGTTTCAAGGAATACAATAAAGGCTTAAAACAAAATAAAAAGAACCAATACCATAGTATTCTTCATAGGGAAGAACAGTTTTAGTAAAACCAGGAAGATAAATAAGGAATAATAAGCAGCCATGACAGCTGACTAGTGAATATTTGTGCTTTAAATGTCCGAAAGAAAACAAAAGTTCARTAACTCTTCTCGTACCATGCCCCAGATTTGGCATCTGTGTCCACAGACCTCGACAGTTCCCATCACCCTGCAGCCTTCCCAACGAGCTGAGCCAGTGGCAGCTCCACAGGCAGCATCCTGGGGTGGGATCCCAGCACAGCTGGATGCTGGCTGGGATGGAGCTTTGGTTAAGACTGCTGTGTGAGCCGTCTGTARTGAGGTAAAACTTGGTTTTCAGGGAGATACAGAGCCAGTTCCAAAGCCACGAGGACGGTGAATTCGAAACCAATGAGATCCCTTCTGTTGAATCTGAATCTCTCTTCTAGTTTCTATCACGGTGGTAACAAAACAAAACAAAGGAAGAGAGAAAGAATCAGTTAATCCAGGTGATTTCAAGGCATTGTTAGATTAAGTCTGTGATGCACAGCCTGAGCTGTATTTTCAGAATTAAACCAGCTTATCAGCTCAGCTGTGRCACCCACACAACTGTTACTGCTTCTCTGGCAAACATATACAAGTGCAAAAATAACTTTACTGGAGGATCAGTAAGACACTAGCCTGCACCAGGCAGATAGTTTTAATGAATTAAAAAAAAACAAAGCAAGGAAGAGCCCTAATGAGACATAAAACTGACTGGAAGAGCTGGTCTTCATGCATGTGGCACTGAAAACCTTGCATTTAATCTTTGCCTACGAGCTAGGGAGGAGGTTCTGACAGCAGCTGGAACAAGACTCATAGCACTTACATCTATTAGGTGTTTCACTTCGTGTTTCCTGAGGTCACTGCTGATCTTGGCTGCGAGCAGAACACAAGCACCAGCGCACAGTTTGCGGTTCTGTTTGTTGAGCTTGCCTTGGAGGACGAGCTTCTCAAAGTAAACGTAAGCCATGGAGACAGTCACTGGCTCCAGACTGCACTCCTCACTCAGGTTTCTCATCTCTCTCTTTAAACTGGGAATAGCAGAAAAGACACACCCCCCAGACATGACAGATTTTATTAAATGCTGTAGAAATAGTGCAGCACAGCAACTCAGAGGAGCACGTGGGCAAGACTCCTCTTTGGAAAACCATGACAAGKATTAYCCTAGAGTGGAAAAGCCCAGCTGGKGCTGATGCACAAACTGATTTCACCTGGCTGACAACATCCACTGTGGTAGAACAATTCCTCATCTGCCCATAAACACCAGAGCTTAGCTGCCTCAGTGACACACAGGCTATTGCTGTAGGATTTCTTCTGGGTTCCCAAACTGGTTTGTGATTCAGATCATAAGAGTGAACCACTCTGACCTACAGAAAACCAGAGCAGAGCCCTGCAGATGACAGCAGCTGCTGCACAGAGACCTGTGTGGTAGACACCTTGTGTAAGAGCCAGGCGTGAGGGGAAGGCAGCCTGCTTCCCACACTCCCCACACAGCCAGCCCTTCACCTCAGCATCTAACAGGCTTGGAGGTGGATGGCTCCTCCCAGGGCTGCCATCCACACTGTAGCTGCATGATCTCTGCAGGAACACACTGCTCTGAACTGCTGCAAAGAGGAGCATGCAGGACTCAGGCAGGACAGACTGCCCAAGCAAACCTGGAGCCGAGCTATGCCTGGCCCTGGTGACTCAGCAGAATCGTGTTTAAGCTGGCTACTTCAAYAGGCTCTGATTGCATCAATCTCCCTGTAACACCAGCAAGATTACAGCTCTCTGAAGGTGCAACAGTGCATCTTGGTGAGGAGCAAACAGATGCATTTACTCAAGGATGAGAAATTCTGTGTGGCCTCCACAAAAAGCTTTTCTTTACCAAGTCTCCCCAAATGTAACACTCTTTATCCTACAATCTTGTTAGAGCCTGTGGTCATCACTAAGTCTGGTAATTGAAAGGCAAAAATAGCCAGAGGGCCCAGAAAGCYAATCCAGTTGGAGTGGGATTGCACTGCAGCCAAGCAATCAGGTTACAAGGGTTTGTTTCAAAGCTAATGCTACTCCACTGTTAATTGGCTCCTAGTGTTAGTACACCACAGTTGGTGAAACAAAACCCTTGAGGTGGAACTTTGAAAACCAACTGTTACCCTTTCTCAGCATCCTAAAGATTCCAGTACAGGGCTGTCATCCTACAAGTCAGCTCAACTGACAACAGGAGATTAGTGTTTAATCATATATGCTATTAATAGATTCAGTATTTGCTGCATGCAAGAGCAGCCTCAGACAGTGTGGATGATGTCCTTGTTACTCAAGGCTTATTTCTTACCTCCTAATTTTGCTCAGTGTCAACTTGATATGAGGAAACTTCTCTCTAAAGGTTTCATTCATATCCTTTTTAAGGTCTGAGGGTTTCACATACTCTATCACCGTAGTCTGAAATGCAAGAAGCAAAATTTATCATTTGTCTTGTGAACAGGACTGACAGCCAAAYAACTCTTCCAAAAAATACTAATGCAAAGGCAAACTTGGGTTTTATTATTCACAATTTAACATTTCTGAAATGTCTCAAAGTTGAATCCCAACTATAGACAAAGTCTTTAAAAAAACAGTAAGCAAATGGTTACAASAAGTAAATGACAACATGAAGACAGGTTGGCCTTTGACAAGCTCACTGTACAAACTCAACACTTTGTATTTTTCCTAATCAATTATCAGAAAAAACACTTTTTCTTCCTAGAGGAATTTTTCTTCCTCAAATAAGCTCTTTATAGGAGGATCTGTCAAGGAGTCTCTTCTCTTTCAGGTATGCCAGTCACTCACCATGTAGGAGGCAAAGATGAGAACACGCTTATGTTTTCCACAGGGCCACTGAGGATCATCCAGAAGATTTGGATCATACTCTGCAGCTTCTCCAGCTTCACTTCCTGAGGGAATGAGGAAAGCACATTGGGTCACCAGAAGAAGAGCTTTAAATTCCCTGTTTCCTCCTTAAGAAAGTTTTCAAATAGCAAACATTAAGTGTTGGCAGATCTCAAAGTACAGGCAAATTGCAGCTACAGGCACATGCATGCATTTCATAAATGCACCAGTCACAAATTAGAACAATTAAATAAACCACACAAACTCTTTCTCCACCACACACACATCATGCCTGACACACCATTTTAGATTTAGTGCAAACTGAGTTTGCATCTACAAATATACCCAGAAAACMACTACCCAAGACAATTATTTTGCTGTAGTCTAACAGACAGCAGAGTTGTTGTCAGGTTTGCTCTTTTACACAAGAGAAGGGATTCTTGGCACAAACTCTGCCTTATGCATTGTTACTGTGCTAGAAGGCGAAGAGAACCACCTGGATCTATGTACASCAGATGTTTCTTGGTGAGAAGTATAAAACTTTACATTCCCAAGGAAAAGCTTTGTGCCTCTTGAATGGCATAAACAGAACTAGGCCAGATGTATGGAGGCTGTAAGAAGTTTGTGGAAGCCTCAGTCCTAAGGCTCATCATTTGCACGGCACTAACGAGCTGCAGCACCTCCATCCCAACAACACTGACCACCTGCAGTTATCTCAAACAAATCTCTGCCTTTTCTGCTGTGTGCAGCAGTGATGACAGAGCTGTCTGCTGTCCTTACCAATGTCTGTCCCTGCTGGTATTGTTTTTGCTGTCACAGGTTTGTATCTTGACCCAGGAAGACTGCGGGGAGCACTGGCTCGACAGGGGGGAACAGCACCGTAGGCGTCGGCTTTGCGAACAACCAGAGCGTTGGTCGGGTACAGGAATTTTGCATAGGACACAACCTGAAAGAAGAGAAAGTTGTAGTGGTTATGGGGGGAAATTTACTGAAAAGCTCATTTCCAGACATCTAGGATTTTCCAAATCAGAGCCCTCTAGAGTCTGGATTTGGGAGTGGGGAGCTTGTGAGACAGGAGGAAGGGAAAAGTTGGATGAGGCGTGCCTTGTTTTCACAGCTTTGAAATGAAGAGATGTAGAAGATTTGGTGGGATGGCAAAGAAAAGGAGAGAATCACAATTAAATTCTGGCATTATAAATTTAACTAAAGCAGTATGAATTTCCTCYGTATTTCTAACAGAATGTCACTCACATGTTGCCTCAGATAGCAAAGCCAACTCAATTCTCCAGAAACAGAGGCAGAAGTGGTAACAGGCTTCAGCAGCCTCTTCAGAAGTAGCATTATCACAAGCCACAATTTCAAACTATGGGTCTAAAACTTCCAGTGCTCTGAAAAGCCACAGCTCTCACATAATGGACAGCAAACACTGCATAAATTGATTTGTCCCAGCGTGAAGTGGCCCCGGGGTGAAAAAGTMAATGTCCTTACCTTGCCATCAGCACCCAGTTCTACTCCTTCCAGTCCAAGCACCATCTCAGTAGATACTGAAACTCCCCCAGAAGGATGTCGCTGTTTCTGTCCTTCCATTTTCAGGTCACTAAATGCAGGTAAGAAAGAGCACTATTACAGAATGCAGGMCCAGCTTCCCATGGTGAACACCAACCAACACCACCAGGTCAGAGTTCTCCTGTGTGGAAACAAGCCAGCCCCTCCATGCCACCTCCAGGAGAACATCAGTTTTCAACTACTCTTTTCAAAATGTGGAGATGTTCATTAACCAAAGATTCAGATTTCATTTCAGTTTAACACAATTCTACCAATCCTGCTATTGCAGGTAAACTGTTTTTAATATGATCTTTCTGCACAAGACCATACCATTCCCAACCCTCTAATGCTCAAACACATAACAGCAAACTTGATTTACATTACTTGTTTTCCAGGATTAGAAACCTGCCTTTCAAGAGCAAATTTTCAACTCCTGTGCACACAAGCTCAAGTTCAAAATGAAGCTTCAGGTCTCTGTGCCAATGATGGCAGCACGTGGCTTTGTCACCAATCTTCCAATACAAAATCCAGTTTTCAAGTGAAGAACTGCCTTGCCAGCTTGCAAGCAGAACAGCACAGTGCTCAGAACTGCTCTGAAACAGCTCCAGTGACCTTGCTGCCTTTCTATTATGTGGGAGAATATTTTCCCATCAACTATTTTTATGGCATGTATTTGCATACAATACAATTCCCACGACTAAGCATCCGTTTCCYTTGTCCATAAGTTACTGACAGGACAGAAGTGACAACACAATTGTTTTGCCAGAACAGAATTAGTGTTTTGTATGGTATATTTGTAGATAACAGACCGTCACAGAATGGACTTAAACTTCACAAGGGACTGAAGAAAGATGCAGGGAAATCCAGTTTGTGGGTTTTGTTTCTCATAAACGATCATACTGACAGCTGTAAACAAAAATGTAGTCCAAACACTAAAAGCAGTGTGAATCAGTCCAAACTGTTTCTGCTTTTCTTAGGTTGCAATAGTGACATTCATGGCTTGAAACTGAGAAACAGAAGAGCATCTTTAACTTATTTAGGTGTAAATTCACTATAAAGCCTTGAGAATTTCCACTGAAGGCAACAGCACCCTTCCCTGAAACTCCCTGTGYTTTTTTGCTGACATCACTGTTTGTGGCTCTAAAGACAGTTGATTTCTGACCACTTTAGGAGTACAGAAAACCTACCCAGCAGCCAATCACATTATCTGTTCAAAGTTGAGTTCAGAGATTTCACAGGACTGGAGTGCTTTGAAATTTGAATAAACACTGAAAGAAAAGTCTGTCTTTTCCAGTATTTTTCTCTTGGAGTTGGAACGAACACTTTGACACTGTGGCAGTGTCTGGTTTTACTGCTCTGACAGCGAGCTCTTGTCCTTACACATCAATGGCAGGCTGAATAGGCTCACTTGCTTCAGAACAGGAGACACCAAGCAGACTCATTGCAGGAGATCCCTTGAAACAACAGAGCAGACATTTCAACATTTCCCAGAGCAGCTGAAGAGACTCACCTGATCCGCAGCCCCTCCCCGTAAGGTAGGATAGAGAACGCCACGCACAGGGTTCGTTTGGCACAGATCAGCACTATCCTGTAAGCAGATGGGGAAAGATCAGGGCATCAATTCAGATCCAGAAGTTACAAAGCAGCTTTTTATGGGGTATTAACACAAGGCTCTTCTTTTCTTGCTCTGCAAGTCCTAGATACTGCCATGGATTTAACATTTTCAGAAAGCAGCAGAACAGCAGAGGTTTAACACAGACCCTGCAGGTCCTTGGGGCTCTCTATCAAATCTCAGTGTTTAGGACCTGCCATCACCTTGAGAGCTCTGCAAAGGAGATCCCAGTCCTTAAATATATATCTATGTAATTTTTACATAAACCTTGTGAAAAAAGTAGATAATATTCTACACTTAGATGAAACCTCACACTTCTATTAATAGTAAACATAACTGCAGCCTCTCTTTCTCCACTGCTCAGCAACCATGAGCCAAGAATTTGGCTAAACCAAGCCATTCTCCTTAATGGGTTCTCCATTTCTCCATTCTCAGCTCTGACCTCTCTGTGCCAGAGATAAGGAAAGTGAGAGAAATAAGCAAAGTGAGAGAATAAAAGAGAGAATGATTTAACCTTCTCAGAGTAGGATGGCAGAATCATCAATGTATTGCTGCAAATGTAGCAGATATGAGCACCTACCACCTTTGACAGAACTCTGGATAAAGCTATCAAGGCCCCAGGGGCATCTCTAATTCTCACTGATCTGAAATGTCTCACTGCAAGGAACTGGAGGCTGCTTCCTACTGCACACAAGTACAGGGGGAACCTCAATCCCCACATGTTACCTGCTGTTCTTGGTGTCATACTGCCTCATGTTCTTGATGAAGTGCATCTTCTTCAAACTTTTGTGTCTTGGAGACCCAGATATATGCTTGGTTCTGCAATGATAAAAAAGAAAAACAAACAAAGCCAAATCTGTTAAGTGTTCTGAGAAAAATTCATGCCAGTTGTATGATCAGATGGCAGCACTAGCATGCAGGACCTCAGATATTGGCGTGGAAGAGGGTGGAGGGAGGAGAGGACTGCATGCAACGAGCTGAGGTTAATGCTGCTTTTGAAAACAAGTACCTTCGGACACTGGCATATTCCACTATGTCTTCTAAAAAGTCTAGAGAGCAGCGCTGGGAGATAAAACGCCTTCTGCAAAATGCACAACACCACGAAGAGTGAACAGCATTAGTTCATGGCCTCCGAGTTTATGAACTGCAACAGATCTATGAGCTCTCAGGATGCATGGCAGGCTTTCTGGATTTTTGCTTTGTTGCAAGAGTGCTTAACTAAGAGTTTAAAATTCCTTAAAAGGCCAAGAACTTGTCTCCCCCTCTAGGACCCTTGAAGTTCATATTTATACCAAATTMATCATCAAGACCATTCATTATCTGCCACACAGAAGAACACCTACCTATAAGTTAAACACCTAAAAAACTTCCAAATGCTCATTTAAAATCTGACAAGAATGTCACAAAAAGATCCTCCCATCAAGGCAGGAGAATAAATCATTTTATATCAATTTAAGCTCAGATACAGGTGTATCTGTATGATGACCAAACATCTGTGTGCATTCTCCATTCAGAACAGCTGTCTCCAGCTCCAGGAGTCAGCAGACTGAGAGTCTGTGACTGCAGCTCAATAAAACTGACAGATCTCTCTGAGAAACAATAGAGAGGGTTATTAGAGGAAGCAAAAAGKATTTGGCATCCCTGTGAATTCCCAGAATGGAAGATGCAAGAATAATAGTAGGGCTCACGTGAGTTAGTGTAACAGTAATAGGATATTATGTTCAAGCAAAAAAACCCCAGACTCTGCCAAAGTAAGATGCATTGCTGTTGTCCAAGTCAAGTCTTTCTTTGTTGGTGGAGGTTTACAAATGAATTGTGCAACTCTGACTGCAATTTCTATAGGAACAATGCACTCCACCAGCAAAAAGCTGACACTGCAACTATCAGAGTCTGTATTTTCTGCCTTTGTTTGAGCATGCATTATGCTACACTTTTAGCACAAGCCACGTGTGCTCAAGCCCAAGGTTTTCTTCCCAAGTGAGACAGGAACTCAACTAATGGGCAGTGCTGCCATGGAAGTCAATGTAGAAGCAGCACAACAAGACAAAAGTCACAGGACTCTGGTTTGACAAGACCAGCTTCTGGCAAAAAAAATAAAAATCAAATCTCAAGCTGCAGCAGAGCAGACTCTCAGCTGCACTGTTCAGGCACTCTTAAAAGGAAGCAAAGCTCAGAACTCAAACAGGTAGGAGGATGAAAAATTAGTGTCCCTTTCTGCAAACACAAGGAAGGCAAGCACTCCCACAGGACTAACACCTTCAGTATTGCTAGAGACTGCCTCCTACAAATCCACAGCCATTAAGGTGCAACTGGAGAACATTCCTGGCACAGCTTCAACAYCCTCCACCAGCACTTCAGTTTTAAAATTATTACTGGTTTGCTGCTTTTCAGCAAGAATGGCACAGGAACGTTTAACACTTTCACATTTACACAGCTCTCCAATCTAATCTAGCATCTAAAATTCAATAAAAAACCCTTCATGAAATGAGGAAGTAACTGCAAACCTCCTGGCTCTAAAGCAGTTGGTAACATCCACAACCTTCCTCCCCTCCCGGGGAGACCTGGCTGGATGGAGACAGAAAGACGCCGTGTATGGCAAGCAGAGGGAAAACACAGCTGATGCCAGTGGGCACTGGGACAAAAAAAGCACATAGTTCTGTTAAAGGATGCTTGCTGTGAGTAACAGGATGGATTGGGACAGCATGGCTAGATCCTCACTGCTAACTCCACGACAGAGACTCAGCCAGGGTGCTGCACCTTCCGAATACCCCCTTGTTTTCTCAGGAACAGGGACAAGAGTGCCAAACACCTGAACSGAGAGCAGACCTGGAAGTAAAACCCTGCTGCAGCGAGGGGAAGATCCCACCCCTTGACTCAGAACCACAATGACTCATCCCCGCTCTGCCAACAGGAAACTTCATTTTTAGCTACACTTGTAAATAGTTTCTGCCCTCAGCGAAGCTGTCACCTTGGAGGAATCCCTCACCCTGAGCCAGACACTCTCCCTCAAATCCCAAAACGGGGTGTATGTARAGAATTCTCACTAACCCAGAGTACCTGAAACAGTTTGTAGGCCCAACCTAACATTTCACAGCAACACAGCAACCTCAACATGTTCCAAGAGTCACTAGTGCAGTACCTGGAGAATGCAGCAAAATTTGACACTTTTTGAGTAGTCTGCCCTTATAAATATGCACACACACAGGTATTTGTTTTAGTTTGAGTGCTCTTCTCATGCAGCCAGCTCACAYGTGCACAACAGGCTGCACTGGGTCACTCCAGTGACTGCTAACTTTGAYGGCAAAAAAATGTCAAGTCACCTCTGCTGTGCTAAGCAGCTTCACCCAGGATACACTTCTTGCTTTGCTCCATGGAATTCAAAGGATTTCACGTGGTTTACACAGTGTGTTTGTTGCTGAAAGCAACCTAAGTACTAAGAATACCAACACCTCCGCATATGCTGAGTTATGTTATGCAGCCTTACCCATGTGTGACCTGGCAATTTGAAATTGAAATACCCAATATTAAAATGTTCATGGGTTCCATGCAGCAGGCGGTAATTCCAACAGAAAGTCCAAACATGCCTGTTGGCCAGCACCAGCCAGTGCTCTGACAAGCCATGGAGGGTTTGGGTGCTGGCATGTCCCTGACCAGGAGCTCATTTTTGGGTKCTTCCCAGCCTTTTATTTCAGGAGCCAATAAAGCCAAAGCAGGACACTCCCACATCATTAAAACAGCAACTGTGTTTACAGAGCCAGAACCTCGAGGGGACCCATCAAGAGCAAAARCACACAGAGCCCGTGCCCAGAGATAAGGGGCTATCAAGCAGAGGAATTCTGGATTACGCCTTGGCTCCTTATCTCCCTGTGCACACCCGGGCTCACACAATCCAACACTGCTGCCAAATCCCTAACCAGCTGAACATGCACTTAAAAAAGCCCACAAAACCCCCTTGTGTTCAGGAAAATACCCAACAAATTATCTACAGAGCTACATTTTGACTCCTGCCCTGGGAAGCAGCAGCCAGCCCACACATTTGTTCTGATGGATCTCCCACTGAGGACACCCAATGTTTGAGGGCTTCCATCTTCAGAGCTGTCCTCTTCTGGTCCTGCCAGGGTCCCACTGAAATTGTGCAGAGGCTGGACACTGCATAAGCAGCAGTGGGCTCCCCAGCCCCAAGCTCTGCAGTGCTCCCAGCAGGACAGGACACAGCTGAGAGCAATCTATGTATAGCAATGGTAATCCCTGCATGCCCTGTCTTATGAATGGAAAGAAGAAAGCTTGTTAAGTCACAGCTCCAGATTAGAGACCACTGACCTTTCTGCTGRCCTGCCAAGAGTTTTCTCCCTCCTCCCACCTGCACTGGGCTACCTGCAGACACCCAGGAGGACAAASATGTTGCTGCAGTTGGAAGTGTGCAAGTTCTTCAGCAGGTATTGAATGCAAGGGATGCTGGCCTTGTGCTGTCAGGTGTGGCTTCAGGCACAGAAAAGCCTCATCCACTCCTGCTGCTGGGCCACTAACAGTCCTCTAAGGCACTCCCTTGGGCACCCATGGCCCTACTCTGCACTCACAAATCTTCTTTTAATCCCTTAAAGTTGGGCCTTAACCCCCAGTACTGGGCCTGCCAGTGGCCAGTGGTGCAGCTGCCATTTGGCCACTTAGAAGCTCCTCTGCATTTTTCCCTTCTGGCTCCTGCATTTCTGCCACAGCAGGTGAACAGACCAGCTGGCCTCCTGAAGGGTGACASTGAAAGCTTCTRAAATCTCACAGTGTTTCTCCCCCAYGCTGATGAACCCCCATCCCTCTCAGGGACAGGGCTGCACTCTGAGCCCCCCACACAGCCAGAGCTCAACCAACACCTGAGTTCACCTCATGCTGTCAATCTCTTGTTCTCATCACCTCCAGGATCACCAAGCCCTGCTTCAGGACTGTTCAAAGATGCAGCCAAAGCTCCCCCTCCTCCAAGGGGCYCAGCAGTGTGGATGTGTTTCCATTGGAGCTGCATCCATGGCCCTGCAGATGCYGCATGCACGCACAGGCACACACCCCAGGCACTGGGCTAAAATTAGCAGCAGGGCTGATACCCTCTGCTGCTCTTTAGCCATCCATCCTGCCAATAGATGAGTGGGATGGGGGAGGTCAAGGATTTTTAATTACTGTGTAAAATTAGGGCCTAATAGAATTTGGTTTCCTATTTCTCACTTGAGTTTTTTTTAATATGATGTTCCTTTCTCATGTCCCTTACAGKCCTCACTATGATCACATTTGTCAAGAGGTTGAGTTATTAATGTAACAAGGACAAAAAATAATTTTTTGGTTTTTGGAAGCACTAGCTTAMAAACAACTGTCAAAGGTAATTTGCACAAGAAATCCAGATCCCAAATCCTGTTTACAACAGGAAGACATACCTGTCAGCTTTGCTTTTCCAAGACATRTTTTAAAGCTGTATTGTTTTCACTCCTTAAGGCAAGACAACAAACAGATATGAACTGTGCCTGGGCTTCACTAGGTAAAATCCAGGCACTGGGGATTAAGAAAGCTACTCCTTGTATGTAAGCTCACTTTTTAGCAGCTGCCATTTCTCCTGCAGCCCGGGAGACATTCAGAGATCTCAGCGTGTGTGAGTGGGAGCATCCCTGTTCTGCTATCAGTGCCCTGTGCCTCACCACCCTCGGTGCTCACAYTAATGAGTTTCCTGCTCAAAAGCAGATTGAGTACAGCTCACTGGGAGCAACAAGTTCTCAGTAATTAAAGCCAAAAGAAGCCCAGACTGCATTTACACTGAATCACATCAAAACCACGTCTTTGGTAAAACAAATGACTTCACAAAGGATCTGTGTCATGAAGAGCCCAGCACCAAGCAGGCCATTTCCATGGCTGGATGGTTTCAGCTCAGATGCTCCCTGAGAGGCAGAGAAGAGACTTTGCATCACCRAGAGTAAGTGTACAGCTCAGTGCTCCTTCCTCACAAAGTCAGCTCTCGCTGYTTTATGGCACCACAAACGTGCATTTGGATTGCAGGCCTGTCCCAGGAGCTTTCTGACATTTAAGTACCAGCTTGCCAGAGAATAAATACAAGTCTCACAGCAGGGCTAGTTTAACTTATTCATCCAGTAATCGTCATTTTAAAGGGTAAACTGAAATCAGCCACAYGAGTATGAAAAATACTTTTAGGCTACAGAGCAGGTCCCTCTGTGAGAGCCCAGGATGAAGGAGGAGGCCTAATTCCTTCAGCTTTGTGTTCCTACTCAAGGTTTGTTTGCAAAAYTGAAAGGGCACCGGGGCTTTCCTGCTGGTCCCAAAGAGCCAGGAGAAAATCCTGCACTCCTCCACCAGTAAAGCCACATGCAAGGGAAGAATGTGTCACACAGCCTGTGGAACAGATGAGAATGAACAGAAATGAAGTATAATTTGAATGAAGGTGGAGGCCGAGTAAGTGGGAAGCTCACTAAGCCTGGAGAGTTTTAAATACTAACAAGGAAAGAAATTAGATAATCTTCACAGCAGCTGCTACTTCATTGCTGATTCACAACCACATATGATTAAGAACTAATAGAGAATGAGCTTTATRTTCATTGAGTTTCATAAATCACATTGTTTTGGTGCTCAGAGTGTTTAGACAATGCAAGGAGAAAATAATGCCTTCCAGTAAGTATTGTGAAAGCCCAGCTGTTGCAACAGAACCACCAAACCAGATGTGAAGCTTGCTGTGCCCACGGCCCTCTCCTAAAGTTCACTCCTAAAATCCCTGCTGCTTCTCACAAAGCACTCACCACCAGCATTTCTCCAAATTTCTCCCAGTTTCTGGAGGCATTCATAGCTCACCAACCTGGCTGCCCCCTGTGCTTTGTGCTCTGCTTACTCAGCACTGAACTGCTGACCAAAACAGGCACGTGAAATGCAGAGTGTGTCCTTGATGACACTCTGGGCATTATGCTASAAATATTCATGCACTTCACTGAGAGATGATGCTGTCATTTCATCATGTGCCTTGCTAAATAAAAGCCTTCAGCACAATAAACTCCCAAGCTGAAAAAAAAGGAAGAAGAAAAAAAAAAGAAAGAGAGAAGCTCTTAAGTGGGAAGGAGAAAATTAAAACTGGTGACTGGAGGAAACCAAATCAAAGCAAGTTTAGAGAGGTCCCAGAGTGCTTTTATGGGCACCTGGTTTTTCCCATTTCATTAGCCATCCCCTTCAATGCACAGTCAAGAGGTTGCAGCTTTACTAGGGCAAAATTTTGTGYTTAAATTGCAGSAGCCACAACAGAGCAAGTGCAAATCTGTCCTTGCTGTTGAGCAAGCAGCCCTGACCAGCAGCAGTTCAGCCCCTGCTGTGGGSACTCCAAAATGAACCAGCTGCCCAGYTCAGAGGCAGATCTGCACCTGGGTACCACCACCTGAGCAAGAGCTGGCACAGGAGGAGCAATCCCTGGAGAAGAGCTCCAGGATCACAGCTTCAGTAATGGGGTCAGCTGCTGGCAAGCTTTGAGTTTTAAGGGCTTGGAATGTGCTGTGAAACAGAGGGCTAGCTTAAAGTTCTTCCTTTAACACCTTTTCAGGAAATAGGTAAATTCCTCTTACAGTAATTCCAGGTGAATTCCAATTACAGTAGGTTAAATCCACAACAGCTGTAAACCAAAGGTCAGGAGTTTGGAGCTCTGTCTGAAGAACTGGGCTGACTGAGTGGCTTTAGCTGAGCACCCTCCACCTGCAGTCACCTGCTTTATCAGCAATACCTTGTGCTCATTTAAGAGCCTAAATTTCATTGTGCATTTTTAAAACTCCAACTACAGAGCCAGACACCTTCAGAACAACCTTCAAAAGAAGGTTCAAAAATATCTTCAAGCTCGCTCAGCCTGACAGCCTCACAGCTTTAACTGGATGACAGATGGAAAACAGGAGAACACAGTATTTAATATACCATATATCTAACATACTATATCTAACTAAATAATTACTTTTAATATACTATACTGTAACACTCCTACAGGACTTGCTCACCGGGGGTCTGAATGGGATTCCCCAAATTAAGTTATTCTGGTTTTTGTATTTAATTTGGTAGCGTTTTCATTCTTGGCTGATGAGTCCTTGACTTGAAGCAAGACAACATCATTCTGACCACCCTCACCACCTCCTGCAGAAAGGAGCTTTGAGCTGGAATCCCCAAACCAGCAGCATCCTGACATCCACTGCCAGGCCTCCTGTATCACTCTGAAAAGCTGCAGAATCCATCCACAGCTGCAAGTGCAGTTAATTGTGCACAGACCACTCCTGCCTGGAGAGCAAAGATCTCTTTAAAGCCTCTGGACTGTCTAAATTGAAGAGGTCAAATAACCTTGGTGTTGGAAGTGTCTCGGATTGCCTGACCCAGACCCACTCACAGGAGTGCACAGGATACAAGGACTTGGATGTTCTGATCTCCAAGTTTCCTGCTAGGCATACAACTTACTTCYTCTGCTTAATTTATCTGGCTGGRAATGTCCACAGGCAGCYATAAAACACTTAATACTGGACAYATGTAATTCACCTGCAGTCAAGAAYAGGAGAGAAATCTGCTGAAGCAACCTGGGGAGGAGACTGCAGCCTTAACATTCCAGCTGACTTTTAAATGAAGTTCAGGCTTAGAATATGCTSATTTTCAGCCTCAAGCAGCACATCCAAGTCTGCTGTTCACCTCTGAAAGGTCAAAGCTTGTCATCTTTGACAGAGCTCACTGCTTCCTGAAAGGCACCATGTGCCCAGCTTRTTCCAAATTAGGTTCAAAATTTAAACTGAGACTTTTTATTTCATCCATCTCAACAATTTCTGTTTATTAGCAGAAGGGTTTTTATAAAAATGTTTATATTCCTTGAAGTGACAACAGCAGCTAAGCTGACAGTAGGACAAAACAAYACATTAACCACTATAAGTATAAAATCCTGACAAAGCATTTTTGCTGTTCCACCCACAGAACTAATCTGATCACACCTATGTCAGCAATCTGGCATCCAATTAACACTCAAAAGCAGAGTAGGTCCAGAGTGTTGCTGTTATCAACTACTGTTTAAACTCCCACTTTCAAAATGACCTAAATTTGCTGATAAATCAGAAATGACTGAGCTATCACAAACACTCAGTTCAGCTCCCTGACCACTGAACTCCAAGGACATTAAAGCATCAGTCACAAATAATTTAGTCTCTGTGTTTATTCTTAGGCCCAGCAAAATGCAGCAAATTATGGGAAAACCAGCTGCTTTTACATTACGCTGTAATGAAACCTCAGAAGCACAACAAGCATTGACATCCAGGGCTGTTGTTTCCATTTTTCATGCTTTCATAACCTGGCTATTTCCAGGGCTCTCTGCTATCTGTGTTTCCCCAGAAAGCTCTGCCAGTTTCAGACCCAGCTGCAGAAATTCATTAGAAATCTGTGAATGCCGATTTGTTCCCTGTTTGCTGCCTCCCTTCACTGCTTTCTGTGAGGCTCGTTCTCTGAAAGAACAAAAGAGCAGAGCAAGATGGAAAAGGAGAAGGGAAGAGGGATGGCAAGCAGATCAGGCAAGCTGGTATAACACAGCATTGTAATTTAAGATCCTGTAAACAGAAGATTCCTTAGGAAAATCAAAGTGGAAGGTTAAAGTCATGCCGTTTATAACGCTCAGCCAGCAGCACAATGAAACTGAGCATCCAGGTTTGAATGGTGCCTCCTCTAAGTTTCCATCCTAAAGGACCTGAGAGCTATGGAGGAGCTCCAGGTTACACCAGGTGAGCAGATCTGTGGTGCAGATCCTGCCTGTTACCAATAACCACCCCCCAGCYCGAGCAGAGGTGCTGTCACACCCTGCCCTGAGCCACGCTGGCCGCTCTCATCAGCTTCTTGCAACCTCTCAGTCAAGTCAAACAAGGTCAAGTTTTGTAATAAAACTCTGCCCAATGATACTGTCAGTAGATAGAGATGCTGATAGTAGATAGAGATCTCCATGGAGCRGGGCAAGCCTCAGCAGGATGAAATTCCCAGACATGGCACAAGACTGGTCACTGAACACAGGCAGAGTGAGTCTGGAGACCCTGCAGCCAGTGATCCTCGTGTATCTGAGGAAAATTCAAAGCAGCTCTTGACAGTGACTCAAAAAGGACTCTGAAGAGAACAGCTGCCTAAAGTGGATACCAAGGATGAAAAGTCCAGGATGGCAGAGCAGATTCCACTTCCCCCTTCCCACCACCAACTCCACTGGCCTGTACCTCTGCATGATGCAGGCAGTTAATGACCTAGAACAGCAACACTGCTGTACAGCAAAACAATTCTCAGATTCCCAAGTCCTGATAAAAGAAGATCCATTTTGTAATTGCTGACTTTGGAATCTTAGTTTGCAAAGAGCTCACCCAACACAGAAGGGGACAGAATAAAAGCACCACTGTCCTGAAGGACATTCCTCCTGCAATTCTCTGAATTATTCCTCGTGTATTTCCAACAAGAAGAGATGCCTCTGCTCAGTGGGGATGGAGAGATATTCCATCACAGACCAAAGCATGAAACTGTCCAGTGAAAAATAAAGAAGTCACTCAGCCTGTAAGTTGACAGCGAAATTGTCACAACAGAGGGATGGTCCATGTCACCCACTGCTGTGCCCAGTGTGACTGGGGTGAGGGATATTGGCTCTAACACATCTCCACAGGCAGCACAAAACTGTCCTTTYGTCAGAAGATGTGTGTGTGCATGTGAGGATGTGAATCTCCTGTCTGATGGTTTCAGCGGATGCCGTTTKTTGTTCAAGATGAAAACCAGATGAACTCTCACGCTAAACCCTCAAAAGTAATATGCAAACTGATCAGTACAATATTCCCTTCCAGCCAGATCTTCCATGGTTTGTCATTGCTCAGACAGAAGCCTTTTGATTCCCTTGACTGCCTCTTGCACTTCTCTCTACCTTTTATTTCTGATTMATCATTCTTTCCAGCCAGATTGATTAGAATTATCGTAGTGGAACAGCTCAAACCTGATGCCAAAGAAAGAGGCAGGAAGGACATCAAGTGAGAAGATCCTAGGAATATTTTCTTAGTGTCCTACTGACTTGGCATGGGAAGGGGAAGGATCGTCTCTCCAGAACTCTGCATGCACAGGCACAACAAAAGCCACATCCACAAAGGGAACTGTGCTTTGAAACTCTTAATGCAAAAMCTGCCCTCAAGAGCTTTGCCTACAATATAAAAGCAATGAAATTAAATCACACAGCACCTCCTGTGCTGGCTTTTGTGGACCAGGAGTGCTGGAAAGGAACTGTTCCACAGCAACACCCTCGCTCCAGGCTTTSCTGCTCAACAAGCGGCACCCAGCTACAGAACACCGGGCACCCAGCTGGAGCCACAGCTTCAATTTCTCCAACAAACAAGGAGGGAAAGGTCTCTTCCACCACAAGAAAAGCAGTAAGTGAAAGTGATGTTTCAAGAGGAAAACAGCCTAGGAGGGTTAACACATGAGGACCCCCTCCCACATTACTGACAAACAGCTACTCCTCTTCAAATTCACCTGAACCCCCAAGCTGGGGATACACAGGACATCTCCACTGTGAGATGCACACTGAAAGGGGACACCCAGCAACTGCATTAGCAAACTCCCCAGCTTTACAGCACCGACAACATCTCTATTTCAGCTCACTGACARAGCTCTCGAAGCCACTGTAAAGACCACAGAGACTTAAAGCCTTTGATACTGCTGCCTATCTGCAGGCCCAGAGGGCCAGCTCACTTTACAGAGCTGTTTATGCAAGAAACGGCCTGAAAAGAGTTCTTTCAGAGCTCAAATCCCCAAGATCTGAGCAAGAGCCTGCCTTCCAGCCGATTAGAAAAGCAACACTTTCAGCCTGACAGAARTCCCTTGGAATTGCAATGGCAATCCTGCTCTGAAGGCCAGAGCATCCTCCCCCGAGGCTGGCAAGTTCCCTGCGCACAAGCATTCATTAATACACAGTTGCAGAGACAAGCAGCACAAGAACAGGAGAAGGCACGACACCAGCAGTGCAGGAAGCGCTCTGCCTAACAGWGACCCTGCCAGCTTCATCTGGAAACAGAGAAATGCAGAAACCGGGCTGGGGAAAAGCAGGAGGGTTCAGGGTACGGCAAACCTGCAGACACAGCCTCAGCGAGAGATCCCCCGCGCAGATCCCCCTCATCCGCCGCTGCGCCGGCCGGGGCATCCTCCGCGTCCCCGGGCCCGAGCGGCGTTGCCGAGGCGGCGCTCCCCGGCCGGACCCCCGCGCACCTCCGGCCGGGCCGCAGGGGCAGGTGCTGCCTCCCGGGGCCACCGCGGGGCCGGCGCCGCCTCCCGCGGCCGCTGTCCCCGGGGGCGCCCGTTTCCCATGCCCCGCTCCCCCCTCCCGGGGCCGCCGGCCGGCCGAGGGCCCTGGGAAAGTCCGGCTCTTCCCAGGCCCGCGGGGGGTCCCGGCGCTTCCCACGGCCCGCGGGGTCAGCGCGGCGGGGGCGGGCGTGTGGGCTGGCCCGGCGAGCCCCGGCCCCTCACTCACCTCTGCCGCTGCGCCTCCAGAGCGAAGCCGCCGCCCGCCGCGCTCGGCGTGGGGCTCAGCAGCCCCGGGGCGCCCGGCTTGGGGGCCGCCAGCATCCCCGGCAGGGCGGGCGGCGCCGGGGGCGGCGGGCACAGCGGGCCGCCCAGCAGCAGCTGCGGCAGGAAGATGCCCCCGCGGGCGGGGTCCGCATCCCCCTTGGCTCCGG
>JACDOX010000060.1:3476581-3487660 GCA_014549065.1 Cardinalis cardinalis
GCCCGGAGCCCCGCGGGGACGGGGCGCCCCCGGCACCCCCCGACCCTCCCTGGCCTCTCCCTCTGCTCCCTCCCCGGCTTCCCTGCCCCAGCCACGAGCCCGCCGTGCCCCGTGCTAGCACCCCCCGTGTCCCCGCACGACCACCCACCGCGTCCCTTTGTGTTACTTTCAAAAAACTTCTCCTCCCCTGGTGTCCCTACCCAAACCGTCAGTAGCGCCGGTGGCCGCCGGTTCCCAAGAGGTCCCGGCCTTCCTGGAGGCAGGAGGGCACATCTGCTAAACCCATCGCAGGCGTTGAGCGCGTCCAAGCGCTGCTGTAAAGCGGATGGAGATGCTCTCGCTCCATCCCCGCGGGCTCGGGGCCGAGCCTGTGGCTGGCGGGGCTGGGGCGGACCCCGACCCGCCGGGCCCGGGCGCAGACCCCGCGCACAGCCCCGAGACTCACCCGGAGCCCGTGCCCAGGGATGGATCCGCACGCTGGCAGCTGCTGAAGCAGAGCCAAGGCAGYGCTGATCCTGGGCCGTATATGGGCAAGGCAGAGCCGGGGCTGGGAGGACATGAACTCAGTATTTATCTCCACAAAGTGACTCGAGGCATCTCTGCGCGATACGTTGCTTCCCGGCCTGGTGTGTTTATACTGCACGGGATAAACATTCCCCTCAGGCTCTTGAACCCGGGTCTGTCACATCCCGGGATGATGCTCTGCCCTTTCCTTTCCTCGGAGGGCGTTGGTGTGCTCTGACGATGCCCATGCCGCTGGCAGGGGAGGTTTGGGAGCTGTGCTGGGCGTGATGGAGCCCTCGGAGCTGAGAACAGCAGTGTGTGGGTGCTGGTGGCCTCTGTGTTCCTCTGAAATGAAGCCTTCCCATGCTTCCCACCTCTCATGCCCTGAAGCAGCTTGTGCTCCCAGGCAGGATTTTGCCCACACAGAACACATTTTAAAGTACAGACCAAATCTGCCATTTGAGCTGTTTACCACTGAAAGTTGCAATTACTGTGTTTGCAACACCGGACCCTTGGAGTGGTGAATCTTTTGCCAAACAGGTTTAAAGAAGCCACGTGGCAACTCTGAATATTGCTTGCAGTCTGCACCAACAGTCAAACTGATGTCTGATGATATGGCCTGAAATATGAGCACTGAGTAAAAGATAGGTTTTGAAACTGTCCTATAAAAACACAAACAGGTTCTGTGTCTTTTCATACGGCTGTTTCATAAGATCCTTTTTTGTATGCTGTTGCAAGTGGGCCATCAACATGTCTTATAGTATTAGTAACATATAATAATAATAATAACAATAGGATTAAGATAGGAGATGTAAGACAATGTTTACTTGTAGGCGTCCATTAAAAATCCTACAGTGAAATACAGACTCTGTCCCTAAAATCCCAAGAACATGCTCAGCATCTTATACTATTCAATATAGGTCAGATTTTGAGCCTAAATTATTTGGCAGAACCATTTCATATCACAGCTGTGGAAAAAATAGTTTGGGATAAAAAGGAATTAAAATCCTTCCTGCTGGCAAGCTCATCAAATAAGCCAGGGGATGAATAGGCATGGAAACCTATCTAGGCTTGCTGCAAACAATTCTTTAGAACCCAAGACTGGATTTTGAAAAATAAATGTGTGGCTTTTTTCTCATTCTTTGCCTGTAAAAATAGCTGTGGGATGTAAATCGTCCCACTGAGTCAGCACAGAGAGGAGCAGCCTCCATGGCTTAGTGGGTTGCAAACTTCAAAGCTGAATTTAGCGGTTGGAGTGTTGCTGCTGTTAATGTTGGGGAGCTTTTATCTGTGTCTGACAACTCCCAGTGYTTGAGCACAGCGAGCACAGCGCTGTGTTGCAGAGAATCTGGTGCTGAACCAGGCGAGTGGCACATCAGCATCCCTCCCACAAAAGGCAGAGCCTGGGTACGACCCTGAGCAACCTTCTCTCCCTGTCTCCTGCAACGAGGGAATCCCTGGAGAGGGGAATGAAGGAAGCCCAAGCTCGTGAATGTTCTCTCCTTCCCACACAGGGATGCTGCTTTGGAGACAGGCTGGACTCTCCTCCCTGCTGCTGCACAGCTTCAAGCTCTGGCTGAAGCCTTTTCCAGCCTGAACCACCACAAATTCACTGGACAAAGAGAAAGGCAGGCAGTTCTGCATSTACAGTGACATCATTCACAGATGTGAGATGTTACTGTGAATCACCAATACTCAACTCACACTCATTTTTCTCCTGGAGTTTCTGCTCTACCTTAAAGGAAGCCCTGCGTTGTCTGGGTACATGTCTGAACAGTCAGGGGCTGCTGGAATAAGGAGCTGGTGTGAAACAGGACAGGCCTGCAAATCCTTATTCCAACACTRTTGGGGGAGCAGAGTCACCAAGGTCACAAGGATTTTTCTCCATGCAAGGACTGCAGGATCTGGTCTAAGCATCTGATATGAGACAGCATTTTAAAGTACTTATGTGGGCTGGCTGTTATATTTTTTGCAAAATCATGGCCCTGAATCAAGCAAAGATAAACAGGTCATAAGTATGTTTAGGCTGGGAACCAGAAGTGCAGCTTCCAGTTGGAGGAACGACTGGTATTAAGATAAGGAACCAAAAATTGCTCTGGACATTTTTCCAGCCTAAGCAGGGTGGGCATGGGGGTCCAAGAGACCTCACAGGGACCAGGACAGTCTCTGGAAGTCTGGGAGGATGACACAGAAGGGCAATGTGCATCCAGAACTTACTGTCTCTTCTCTCCTGAACAAGCTGTAATCCTTGTCCCAAAGTTCCTATCATAGTTTACCCCATTAAATTCTCTCCTGAAATCAGCACACCTGGGGGCACCAGCACTCTTTGGAGCTCAGCCTCGCACTCACCACACCCATATAAAGGAGTTTTTGGGAGTACACATTCCCCTAAGCTCACCTTCTCCCTCCTCTTTGGTCTGTCTCAGAATGGCAGGTGCCATTCCCTGCTTGTGTTCCATGCACAGGGAATGTGGAAACCCTTCCCAACCACATTCACATGCTGGACCACTCCTGCTCCCTGCTGGCACATCCATCCCCACTGCTCTCCTCCTGCATCCCAAACCTGTGAGGCAGGTTTGACTGAGCTCTCAGTGCCACCAGCTGTGCAGCCTCAGATGGCTTTAATGTGCCTCTTTGGTCTGCCTCCAGTGGCTTCCAGCTGGGGGTCCTGGTGTCCTCTGGCTGCTGCTGGAGCAGAGTAGCAGAATTCCCTGGGTTGCCATGGGCTCACCCTGGTGGGTGCCACAGCCCTCTGCTCTTGCTGTGTGTTCAGTCACAGCTGCTGCTCCTCAGGGGGAGAACGTTGCCAGCAGCCCTGTGTGCCTTGGGGAACCACTCAGGTTCTCCTGCATGACACAGAGCATTWAAAACACACAGAGCTGATTGATTTACTCCTATTTTCTGTACTCTGAAGGGCCCTGTGATTCAGGAAACTGTTGTGTGCTGTTTACAGTAGGATTTCTGAATGAATGGATCAAACTCTTCCCTGAAGCACATGGTGCTGCTGCACTAAAATGCTGTTATTAATAAAYCAATCATTTTCATGGGAGAATCTTGGAAAATGTGCTTTCTGGAGAGGTCCCAGTGGAGTGGGACAGCCAGGAGCAAGTTTGGTATGAGCAGGATGTGCAGCACAGCCTAGGGAACTCCTGAAGTGTTGGAGATGATATTCAAGGCAGAGCAGAAAGATGTGATACCCAAAGGATGCCAGAGGAACTTGCATTTTGGCTCCAAAATTCCTACAGTAAACTTTGCTTGAGATAAAGGAGCAAAGGAACTCCCCACATCTCTTCCTTCCAAGAACTGCTGCTGCTTGCTGGATTTGCTAAATCTATCCACAACTTCACAGCCTCCTTGCAAAAGTGTGAAGGTTTGTCCCTATGCTCTGTTCTGAACACCCAAGCTGTCCCTGTTCCCTCTGAGCTCCTGGCTGTGAACTGCAGAGCTGCAGGAGACTGCCAGGATCTTTTTCTGCCTTTTTCACACATTCAGGGCACATCTGACCCTACACAAAACGCCCATCCCACTTAAATCCCCAAAACAGTGTTGAAGCAAGACTTGAGTAATGCTTGGAATGAGTTTTCCTGTGCTGGACTGGGGAGTGAAGCTGTGTTTCCAAAGCCAGCACTGTAAATGGGCTCTGCTCACAGAGCAGATTGCAGCTAAAAGCATTTCACTGCACCGAGGGTGGTGTCAGGCTCATGAAAAGGGCATGGGTTAAATCACCTTCAAATGATCTTCAAATGCCACAGCAGAAGGTTGGGAGGGGGAAGAATCTGATGTGCATTTCTCTATTTCTGGAGCTTTTGGAGCCTGCACTGCAGCCAGCTGAGTTCCCAGCTCAGTTCCTTCTTGCTCTGAGCTTGTGGGACTTCCTACCTTTCCTCACACATGCAACAGAGGAACTGTTGTAAGGAAAGGAATGTGTAAGGAAATTTGTGTGTGAGATTTTCCCCCCCTGAGATGGAGATTTATACTCACAGCTCAACTTGCGCAAATTTACTTCTCACAAAATTTTACAGATTAAGCCTGGTGAGAAACAGAAGATGTCATTTTACTGGTGAGTTTGGTGGGAGGCTGATGCACAGGGAGGCCTGGAGGGTCTGAGAGCTGAGATGCTCAGTGCTGTGAGGATGATTCAGCATGTGCAGATCCTTAAGCATCAGGAAGCAAAGGAGTTGCAGTGCTCTSTTACCAGAGTTGTTTGGTTTGACAGGCAGTAAGGGAACCACTCATTGCTGTTTCTGATGGACTAAAAGTGAACAGAAATGGTGACATCATCTCTCTCCCAGATTCCTGTGCAATTTCAAATCCAGCCTCTGACCTGGGTGAACCCAGCCCCTTCCTCTGGGCAACCTCTGCCCTGGCCCACGTGCCCCACCTGCATCATGGACATCAGAGCTGAAATYTGTCTGAACAGAACAAGTGCGAGCTGCCAGCCTCCCAGAAGAACTGATCTGCTCTTGGGACAGCTTCCCTTCTGCTCTGTTGCTCTGTGGGATGTAACTTATGCACTCTGAGGGTAATTTCAGTCCATTTTGGAAGGTTATTGTGTAAAACCTCCTTCTTGTACTGAACAGAAGTGTGGCAACAAAAGGGATTAACTCTGCAAAAAGCAGAGACTGCTGGTTCTGGYACACAAATGCCATTTGGAGCCATTAACCAAACTCCTGTGGAGTTATTAAAAGGCTGCTGTGCTGAATGCTGCCACGTGTGTTCCTGCAAACAGCACCTCAGGCASGGCTGAACCTTCACATGGAAACCTCTGTGGAGCTCCAGAGCTGCTTGCAGGGCTCAGATTTCTTCCTTACAGCAGAATAATTCAAGTCTGAGGCTGCCTGCATATCACCAGATCAATACATGCATTTACCTGTCAAGAATGACTTGAACAAAAGACTGACAAGCATAATTTTGAGAGTTAATGGACCTCAGCAATTATCCATCTTTCTGTAGCATGGTGGGGAGGTAACAGCAAGCCAGGGGATGGTAGGAGCAGAGAAATTCCAGGGCTGGATCAAGTGCAGCATGCAAAGTTTAATTTACTACAACAACTTGCTCAGAGGAGCACTTTGCTCAGAGCTGACAAAACTATTTTTTGTTTTTTCAGATATGGGATTGCCCTAAGTGTGAAATGTGTCCCTGCCAGCCCCTCAAACACACCCAGCACGAGATATGGGTGAAAAAATCTCATGAAAAAAGGCAGCATAAAAGGTATTAAAAGCCCACTAATTTAAAGTGGATTCTGTGGTGGTGTCATGCAATGTGAGGGGAAAAAAAATCTTTGTGGCAAGAAAAGGAACTGAGGAGCTCATTATTTTTGGCAGGACTTCTGCACATTTTGCTTATCAAGGAACTGTCATAGGGAGGTGATTATTTTATAGTTCACAAAAGGTCCCTCCCTCCTTAATTTCTCCCGATCCCAAGCAACCTCCCTACAGTCTGAGGGGCCTTTATGGGATTGCATTTCTACTTCTCTCCTTTTTTCCCTTTTCCTTGCTGGGGTATTTTAAAAAGACAGATTTATCCAATTCACCACCRTGGTCAGTGGGTTATTGCTGTCTCCTCCAAGCTGGTCTGAGAAGGGACAGAGGTTGTGCTGAGGGGAAGGCACCAGTGATGGCCCTGATCCATTTCCCACGGCCATGATCCAATGAATGCTTCGAGCTGGGATAAATCAGCCCTGCAAGCCCGGTGACCCCCCCACTGCCCGGGCAGCTTGTTCCAGTGCTTGATAACCTATCCAGTGAAATTTTTTTACATAACATCCAATCCAAACCTCCCCTGGTGTAACTTGARGCCGTTTTCCTCTTGTTTTGTCACTTGTCACCTGAGAGAAGACACCAAGCCCCACCTGGCTGCGTCCTCCTTCCAGGGAGCTCCCGACAGGGAAAAGGTCCCCCTGAGCCTCCTTTTCTCCAGGATGAGCTCCCCCATTTCCCGCAGGAGACCCGTGCTCCAGACCCTTCCTCATCACCCGAGGAGCTCTTCCAAACCGCGAGGACAGGAGGAAGATGACGGCTGGCTCAGTAATTTTCCAGTTTCGCTCCCGTGAAGTTCCGTGGCAGCAGCGCCGGCCCCGCGGGGCTCCCGCGCTCCGTCCCCGCTGCTGGGGCTGCCGGCTGTCCCCGCTCCCTTCCCGCGGCTCCACGGCCACCGGGGGCAGAGCTGCTGTGCCCTGGGGAGGCTGAGCCGTGCCCCCCGCGCTCGGGGAGCGGCCCCGGCCCGGCCCGGCGCTGCCCAGCAGGCGGCACTGCCCGCCCGCCGCACCGCTCCCGGTCCCGCTCCTGGTCCCGCACCGCCCGCCCGCCGCACCGCTCCCGCTCCCGCTCCTGGTCCTGGTCCTGCACCGCTCCCGCTCCCGCTCCTGGTCCCGCACCGCCCGCCCGCCGCACCGCTCCCGCTCCTGGTCCTGGTCCCGCACCGCCCGCACCGCTCTCGCTCCCGTTCCCGCTCCTGGTCCTGCACCGCTCCCGTTCCCGGTCCTCGTCCCGCACCGCCCGCACCGCTCCCGCTCCCGGTCCCGCACCGCTTCCGCTGCCGCTCCCGGACCTCCCGCACCGCTCCCGGTCCCGCTCCCGGACCGTCCGCACCGCCCTTGGTCCCGGTACCGCACCGCCTCTGGTGCCGGTACTGCACCGCCCGCACCGCTCCCGCTCCCGTTCCCGCTCCTGGTCCTGCACCGCTCCCGTTCCCGGTCCTCGTCCCGCACCGCCCGCACCTCTCCCGCTCCCGCTCCTGCTCCCGCACCGCCCGCACCGCTCCCGCTCCCGGTCCCGCACCGCTTCCGCTGCCGCTCCCGGACCTCCCACACCGCTCCCGGTCCCGCTCCCGGACCGTCCGCACCGCCCTTGGTCCTGGTCCTGGTCCCGCACCGCCCCCGCTCCCGGTACCGCACCGCCTCTGGTCCCGGTACTGCACCGCCCGCACCGCTCCCGGTCCCGCACCGCTCCCGGTCCCGCACCGCTCGCACTGCTTCCGGTCCCGATCCCGGTCCCGCATTGCCCGCACCGCCCTCGGTCCCGGTTCTGCACAGTCCGCACCGCACGCACCGCTCCCGCAGCTCCCCCGGTCCCGCTCCCGCAGCTCCCCCGGTCCCGCACAGCTCACACCGCCGCCGCCGCTCCCGTCCCGGCCCCGCTCCCGGWCCCGCTCCCGCCCGGCTGGGTGATGCGAGGCTGCCCCGGGCAGTGCTGGGCCCTGCCCCGCAGCCGGCGCTCTCTGAGTGGGATTTTAGGGCGGCGGAGATGGGAAGGTGCTGCGAGCAAAGGGTGCTGCTCGTGGCTGGCTGTGCTTTGCCTTCGTTCATGTGAACGGGCAAAACAACCAATATTAAATAGAAATAACCGCAGGTAAAGGAAGTGGGAGTGCAACATAGCAGGAATTGGCTCTGGCACTTCTCTGCTGCTCTGTTTTGTCCCTGTTCTCTCCACCTGTGTGCCAGGAACAGCCCAGCCTGGCTCCTGCCCCGATGTTGTGAGCAGGGATGCTCCCTGCAGCCCTTCCCATCTCATCCCGTCAGAGAAAGATGACTAGGAACAATTTATCCACGTGAAAAATAGCTCCCAGCAATGCTGCCAAGGTCAGTGTGAGCTGCTGAGCTGGTGCTCTGCTGTGAGCTGCAGCTGGGTCTCCCTCACTGACCTTTTCCAGGACACACTGGGGAGAGGGAGCACCCAAACCCAAACATCCCCCTGTCTGCCCATGTACTTGTTCCTCATTTAACTAGAAGAGAAAACCATGGACTTTCTCCAGGTCAGACAATACCCACRTGTGTCTGAAACCCGGGTAGGGATTTAATTGAAGCAGGTTTGTGCATGGGGCTCTGCAGTGTTTGGTTTGGTCACCACCCCTCAGCCAGCCACTGGGACATCCTTCATGAGGAGAGGGGTCTGGAGATCCGTTCTCCAAGTGTGAAATCCCAGGGATGAACACGGTTCTGACGCAGGGTGAGGGTTCCAAAGAGACATCTCCTCTTCCCAGCTCCAGCCTGAGGGTCTGCTYTGGCACAGGGCTGGGATCACTGACTGTGGGGCTCCACCAGCAGTGACCTGGCTGCTCCAGGTGTCACCTGCATGGCTCATCCTTGCCCAGCCTCTCCTGTGGCACTGAGTGAGGACACTCAGGGTGCTCTGCTCACAAATGAGTCCTTGTGAATTCCCCACTGCCTGGCCCAGCATGACAGGAGGATTCACTCTCCAGCATGGGYGGGATTCTGAGGTCTCTGAGCTCTGTCCTTTGGTCTGCAGTTGCTCCATCCTGCCCTGCTGTTAACTGTCCTTGGAGGGATCATTGTGGGAAGCAGAGCAACTCTCCAGTTCCTTTGTGATCCCCACTGGGCATTGCTCCACTTTGATTTTCTTTTTCCCTCTCATTGACTTCTTAGATCCTGTAAACAGCCAGATGACAGCAGGAGTTAACCACAGAGAAATGGATTTACACTTCTGGAGTCAGCATGGCTTCATCCCAAAACAGGGACAGCACAGGAGGAAGCAAAGCTCAGCACTGGAAAGATGGAGAGCAACCCCTCCCACGTGAGATGTGTGGGYATCCAGGGGAGGCTGTTGTGATCCTGGATACAAAACAATGTGAAGCAGAAACAGGCAGAGAACTGCCCTGATGCAGAAGCGTCCCRGAGCAGCAAGATGCATTCTGTGGATTTCTCCCTGTTCCAGTGTGGCTCATGGCTCCCATCACATGCTGAGAGAGGTGCTGTGCCCCTCCATCRCCCCATTCCTGCCCCAGCTGCACCCACCCCTCACTTGGGACATYCCCATCCAGTCCTGGAGGGTCGTGTGTGTGCCCTGGGCTGCACAGCACAGCTGTGCTCCTCCCCATTGCTCCAAGTGGCTGGTTTGTACAGCAAACCCTCTTGTCACCCAGCTGTGCTGGTGTCCCCTGAGTCAGCAGGGCCCTCTGAAGGCTGGGCTGGTAAAAAGCTCCCTTCAAGCTTAAGCAACAGCCCTCTCTACATTTATGGCTGGGCCAACGCTTGGTTGTTTTTACCACCAGGACAGAGAGGGTGAGCAGCAGAGTTTTTCTGACAGGGCATTTTTTAAGGCCTGACAGACAAACTGTCTTATCCTTGCCCTTATCAGGAGCAGTTTTCTGCTTGTTCACCTGGAGGGAACATGGGCACAACACATTCCTCTGTCAGCAGGGAAACCTCCACACCACACTGGAAGATCAACACAAGTGGCAGGAACCTTTCTCTGACTGTCAATAACTCACCCCTGGGAATTTGGCCTTCCCCAGTCACCACCTCCCTGACCAGATAGGCAAACACAAGGGACTAAGCTCTGTTAGCTTAGSTGCTTGGGGTGCTCTCCTGGCCACCCTGCCCAGGCTGTCCTGGCTAACCATTAGCTGGGGCTCCTCTGCCTGGAGCTATGAGTGTTGCAAAAACACAGCTCAGAGGAGAGCCCTCCTCTGCCCTGTCCTCGGGCAYTTCTCACCCGAGTCCCTCTGGAAGCAGCAGAAGTTGTGGCCTTGAGCYGATGCCCCGAGGAACTTCTCCTCTCTACCTTTTATCCAGGGATCCTGTCCTCTTCTTCTCTTCCTCTGCTGCACGTGAACTTTGTCTTTGGTGCAAAAGTATTTCCCGTCAGCCTCAGCTTCTTGTAGGAKCTCATCTTCGTACTTCTCCTACACCAAGGAGAAGAACAGTCAGTCTACAAACCACCCAGGCTTTCCCAGGGAGCTGGTGGCTTTGCCAGGGACCTTTGTGACCATTGCTATGGAGTGATGACAAATGCTAGTGCTCATAAAGACCTGACTGGCTGGAAAGAGTGGCACGTCTACCCCTCAGCAGCAGGTTGTGCAACAGGGTGGGAATGAGGTTTGGCACCTGGTGCAGGAAGAGCCATCACCTTCTGGAGGGAGCTTGGGCTGGGACAGCCTGTCTGATGTCTCTGGGACCCAGCAGTCTGAGCTGATGGCTGAGAACAAACAAACAAACAAACAAACAAACATACAAACCTCACTGTCCGTTGTGTCTGGCTCATCAGACTCTTGCTTCCCAGACTCGGCATCGTTGTCATCTAAAGAAACACAAAATGAAGTTTTTTTTGGCTGGTGGCAGGCTTGACAAGCTCATGAGCAGATGCAGAGCCACTGGCCCAGGCTCACAGAGCCACTGAGGCAGAAAGCAGCCTCAGCAATTCACTGTGGTGTGAAGCAGAGGCACTGCAAGCTACGTGGCCTGGAATGAATGTTTAGGAGTGATCCAACAAGACTCTGTTGGGAAATCAGCTCCCAGGAGAGCTGTGTCCACTGGACTTTGCTACACCGAGGTCACAAGAGCTGTCCCAACATCTGTGGCTACATACAGGAGGAAACTGGGGGTGTTTAAGCCCCAGACTGCACCTTGCTGTTTGRGCCCCAGGTGGGGAGAAGTGTGTTGGGGTGAAGAGGCCAAAAGGGACAATTCCACCTCTGCTGCTGGTTCAGTCAGCAGCTCTTGGCAAGGAATGTGTGCTGAGGAGCAGAGGAAGGAAAGGCAGGGGAGATCCTTCCCTTCCCTTCCCTTCCCTTCCCTTCCCTTCCCTTCCCTTCCCTTCCCTTCCCTTCCCTTCCCTT
>JACDOX010000060.1:3487943-3516752 GCA_014549065.1 Cardinalis cardinalis
CACACTGATCTCCAGGGGCTGGGGCCAAGCCCTGCTGGTGGTGGCATCACCATCTGCACACACAGTGACACACACAGCTGCCCATGGTGGGCACAAAGGGCTGGGCCCTCTTCTGAGGGGCAGGGGCACCCCCAAAGCTCAGTTCTTGTTGCTCATCACACAGCTCTAGCCAGGATGGAGCCCAGCAGGGCAGCCCCTCCTGCTGCCCCTGCAGAGGTGGGAGAGCAGGTGATGCTGCTTGCAGGCACTCCTGGATTCCCTGYAGCCTGATCCCATCCTCCCCTTATCCTTCTGCAGGTTAAGGTTCACTAGAAAGTGCAGAAGTATTTGTGTATTGTTTCCCGGGCTTTGTGTCAACCTTAAGGTGAGAACTGAGGAAAGTCCTGTATTCCCACACCCAGAATGTAATCAGCTGAAATTCTTCTGCCATGATGATATCTCCTTAGCATGTAAATCACACAGGACTCTTTTTTTTTTTTTTTCTCTCCACTGTGAAGAATCCTGCTCTGGAGAGTGTTCCCAAACCACTCCGRCACGCCCAGACCAACTAATCCAGGCGAGCTCAACTTTCTGGCCAAGCCAGTAAGGCTGGTACTGAGCAGCAGACGTGCTTCCCCCTCTGATCCCCATGGCTGCTGCCTCCCACCTGCCCGGACAAACCTGGCACCTGTGTCCCTGGGGGTCAGGCAGGGAGAGAGCCTTGGGAGGGCTCTTGTGGAGGGTGGAGCAAGGGAAGGAAGGAAGGAAACCACCCTGATCTACCTGCTGCAGGTTCCAGCATCCCTGGCTCTGTGCTCAACCCTCTGCGCTGTGTCATCAYAGGACACGCTTTGGAGCGAGGGGACAGACAGGGGTGGTTTTCCAGTGCTAGTCCTGCAAACCTCTTGCATTTTCCCCATCTCTGCTGGGACACTCTGAGCTGCTTCTTCCCTGAGAGGAGTGGGAAATGCTGGAGCGGCAATATTGCCCTGTTGGTGCTCTTTGTGGAGTGRGCTTTGCCAAGAGGTCAGAGCTGTGCTGGCTCCTCAGCTCCTGGAGAATTCCATGCAGGGTGCTCTGTGAGTGTCCAAGGACACCCCAGGGSTGGCTCCTGTCTGTGCTGGACACAGACACTGGGCCTTTCTCCACAAAAACCRGGATTACTTTCTCACCATTTATACTGAGCCTGAATTGTGGACGTATCTAGGGTAGAAAATTGAGCTCTCAAGGACAGAAATGTGAAACCTGAAGTTCCCCCAAAGGCCCAGAAGAGCTGGGAGCACTTGGTGCCTGGAAGGTGGGTCTGCAGGTGTGTGCAGAGCCCAGCAGAGAGCTCTGGGCTGGGAAATGCCTTCACCTTTCACTCCTGCCTTCTCAAATGTCACATCTGCCTGGGGCTTCTTACCTGCATCTCCCTTCTGTGCGCCGACATCCCGCCTCAGCCCGGCCTCAGGAGGCGCCTCTGGGTCTCTTGGTGTGCAGCTGTTTGTCAGGTATGCCCGTGAGAGCCTCAGCTGTGGGACACAGGGACACAAACWCCGCTGTCACCAGGCAGGAGAGGAYWGTCCCCAGCCCTWACTTGATGACAGTGACACGCACAGGGACAAGCATCACAGAGATGCTCCTGTGCACTGTGGTGTGTTCCCAGGGAGCCCAGCACCCCCTGCAGCAGCCTGTGGGAGGGGGCACAGCCGCTGCCTGCCCTTGGGCATGGAGGGAACCCTGTGGGCACTGGAGGGGAGGTGGGGAGCGAGAGCCWGGGCTGAGCAACCACGGCTCTCAAACGTGCAAATCGGCTTCACACACACCAAACCCATCCTCCCACAGTGCTGCTCACAGTGGCCCCAGCAGCAGCGCAGGGGATGCAGGGGAGGCCAGCAAGAGCTGTACTCACCACAGCTGCCTCCTCCTCCTCCTCTTCCTCCTCCTCCTCCTCCTCCTCCTCCTTGGCAGCAGCGGGCAGTGCCCAGCGGTAGGGGCAGCGCAGGCGGTCCCGCTGTGCCCTGTGCTCCACTGCGGGCACGGCCGGGCTGTCCCCGGGGCTGTCCCTCGGGCTGCCGTCTGTCTGTCTGTGCCAGTCGGTCTCCCTGCCGCGGCCGGAGTCGGACAGGTCCAGCGGCGCGTCCCCATCCTCGTCCCTCGCCTCCTTCCCCTTGGCTCGCAGCTCGGGGCGCTCCCTGCCCCGCCACAGCTGCCTAGAGAACAAACGACTCAAACTCAGATGAACTCCAATGGTTTATGAAAACATTGGTCTTGTAAACCAAAGATTGAAGACTAAACCCCTTCTYAGAGTTACCCCACCATCCTACCTCAGGMAGAAAGGGTTCAAACGCTCCTCTCCAGCTCCCAAAGCATTTTTAACGGAGCTGCTTCCTGGCCCTTCCGCTAAACAGCCCGAATCGCGCCCCGAGACAGCCCTCGCACAAGCTGCAACAGCACAGAGCCAACAACAATCCTCACCCCTCTTCCTTCCCGTCCGCAGCCTCCTCCAGGAGCACCCTCTCCTCCTTGCACCCCGCGGCCATGCCCAGCCACGGGGACAGTGGCCGCTGTCCCGGCCGCGTCTCGGTGTCGCCGCGTCCCCGCTGGCCCGGCTGGCACTGCCGCAGCAGGAGATGCTGCAGCCGCTCCCGCTGCTTCAGCAGCTGCAGCTTCTCCTCCAGCTGCTGGTCCCTCACGTACACCATGGTGGCAGGGAGCTTCAGCAGGGCCGCCTGCTCGTCCCAGGGCTCCCGGGAGCGCGTCCTGCCCTCGGCAGCCTTGCTCCGGAGCGGGTGGATGGGGAAGGYGCCGCCGTCCCGCTCGGCCGGGGCGCAGGGACCCGCCAGCCCCAGCTGGTGCAGGGACAGGTGCTTGTGCAGGAGGCACAGCTGCTCTCTCCGGGCACTCAGTTTTAGGTTTTCGTAGGACGGAGCGACCTTGGGGGAGTCCGGGTTGCTCGCCGTTAAATAACTAAAAAAAAAGCGCGGAGAAAAAAAAAATAATTACACATTAGCAACAGAGTTTTCCCATGGTTTCCCAGCTGTGCAGGGATGTGTGTGGTCTCTCCTGCTCTTTCCAYGCCCTGTTGCAGCTCTTGGTCAGTACACCATGTTTGTGTTTGGGGTCTGTGCTGGGGACGAGGGTCCTGGTGGCCAGGGGCATTAGGCAGACAGCAGTAGGAGGCCATTCCCACCCCACACAGCATGGGAAGCCATTCCCATCCCACGCAGCATGGAAGCCATTCCCACCCCACACTGCATGGGAAGCCATCCCCACCCCACACAGCATGGGAAGCCATCCCCACCCCACACTGCATGGGGAGCCATTCCCACCCCGCACTGCATGGGAAGCCATCCCCACCCCACACTGCATGGGAAGCCATTCCCACCCCACACTGCATGGGAAGCCATTCCCACCCCACACAGCATGGGGAGCCATTCCCACCCCACCATCCAGCAGCAATCCCCCATCCCCAGGCCATGGCAGCTCAAGGCAGGGGGTTGTGAGAGGGGAAGGATGCAGTGAAYGTCTCACATCAGCGCTGCTGCTGAGAAGTCACTTTTTGAATAAAGTCTTAAGGCCAGCACCATCCTTACTACTCCCTGGACTTTCTTAGTGCCTGAAGACCCCCAGGACAGAGGGACAGTCCACCTTCCCYTAATCTCACTCAATGGGAAACTCTCACAGCCATCCTAGGAAGGTTGGGGCAGTGCAGGATCCTGCCCTGCAAACACGGTCCCTGCTGCTGCTCTCCATGAGTGCAGGCTGCTCCCAGGAATGCCCTGCAGAACTACTCACACTCTGGGAAACTTCTGTCTACAGGTGAACTCCCTGGCCTTGCTCAGCCCTCCGTGCTCCTGAGATCAGTGGGGAGGACAAGCCTGGGAAGTGCTGAGCCCTGCAGGAAAGCCCATTAGAATAGATAAGGAGGAGCAGGAGTTGCTGCCTGCCTGGGACAGTCCTGCCTGGATGTGGGGACACCTGGTTCACTTTGTGGCTCTGTCTGAGGAGCTGGAATAACGAGAGCCTGACCTTGTTGGGCTGGATTCCAGTCATTTTGCASTGCTGTAAACTGGGATATCCCCCCCTTCCCGAGGCTGTGGGAGAAGTCTGGGGAGGGAGGAGGGCAGGCACAGAGAATGCTGGCCATGCACCCGCTGAGGGGCGGCTGCAGTGGGCCAGCCCACGGCGCCCGGGTACTCACGCCTCCAGGCTGGGGCTGTGCTCACGCTCCGGAGGGAGAGGAGCCTTCCTGGCTGGGGGAGACACTGCTGCCTCTGAAGGACTCCTTTCCAGGAGGCAGGGTCTGGAGCCAGGCCTCACCAGGGCAATGGTTCCGTGCAGCTGGTTGGAAATCCTCTGGGATGCCTGTGGCAGAAAGTCCGGGTGAGCCATTCCGCAGGGAGCCCGGCTGAACTGGGACACATCTCCTCACCAGTGAGGACAAGGCAGACAGCTCCTGAGTGCTCTGCTTGACATGGTTCTGGTCAACAGCTCTATCAAAGTTTTTATTCATTTTTCCAGGAAATTTTCCCTTCTTTACTCTCCATTTTCTGGCTGCACTGATTTGTAGCATAAGAAGTTTTGCGTCTCCTCTTAAGTCATGATTCAGTGGCTTAACCAAGATAAGACCCTGCACATTCCTTGTCCCATAGTCAGGCCTTTTTACTCCTGCAAGGCTTTATTCMTGCAAGCTCCTGGCACACGCTGCTCTGGTGGGTGTATTTCTGGTGCAGTACCTGGGCCAGGACATCGCTGTCTCCATCAGCTGTCATGAAAGGCTCCCCACATGTTCTGACTTGACTTTCCCCTGCCCACCTGGAGATGTCACCAAGCCTTCCTGTGATCCCTATTAATTATCCCCACAGCCTGCCTGCAGCCTYACCAAAACCCCTTTTCACCTGCTCTTTCAAGTTTGTTTTTTTTTTTGTGGAGGTCGAGTAAGCAAAACCTGTGCCAAAACAGAGGTGTCTGTGTGGGTGTGTATGTGGGCTTGAGTTCCCATGACCAGGAGCAGGTCCAGGCCCTGCAGGCTCATCTCCCAGTGCCCAGTGTCACCATGTCACTCAGCAGCCCTGGGCTGACGCCCTCTCTCTTTGTCCTTGCAACCACTGAATGCCAGGCTCTGGAAATGACAAACTGCCCAAGCCTGGCTGATTGTTCCACCCCCCAAGTSCCTCCTACTCTTTCCCTCTCCCAGTCCGATCCAGTTCAGGTGGCCACAGCAGTGGGGACAAGGCCTGACCTCTGACAACTCACTATTTCTGCAAGGCTGACTTCTTGGAGGAGAGTGCCTGGAGAAGTCCTGCTGCTTGGAGAGCTCCTCTGGAGCTTCTCTGGAGGCTTTTCTGCAAAAAAAGACACAACCAGCTGCTGTAATGGTCCCCCAGAGCTGCTGTAGCCCTGCCCTTAGTGGGCTGGAGCCATGCAGCCTCCCAGGGATGCCACTGGCTGCTACCAACCCCTCTCAGTGAAGATTTTGAGTCAAAATTACCTTTTGGCTCAAGCCAGCACCTGACTGAACGTGCCTTTCCTTGCATGTGTGGGTGGCAGGAAGGCAATGCCRTGGTCTCTGCATGAATTTTCTTCCAGTGGGAGCACCCAGCACTCTTTTGCTCTAATGCAGAGCAGGGTGTTTCTCCCCTGGCCTGCGTTTCCCCCATCAGCTTTTCTGCCTGTGGCAATGTCCATCTGAGCTGCCAACAGCTTGGCCTTTGCTCTCCAGACCCTTTCCCAGAGCAGTTTTGCAGCATGGCTCAGCCACTTTTCACATCCCCAGGTCCCTCAAGGGTGGCAGGAGCCAGCAGCACCCACCTTCACTGGGCTCCAGCTCTGGCACGTCCTGCTGGGCTCCTGCTTCCCTGGGCTCTGCCTTCTCTGTGCTCACATTCCTGCTCACTGGCRACAGCAGAGTCAAAGGGGAGCTTGGTGTGGAGCAGCTTTCTCTGGAGGACACTCCTGGGGTCTTTGTCCTGTCCCTGTGGGAAGGAAAAGGACGTGAATGAACGAGAAGGGGCAGGAGGAGGAAGGGTTTGGAGCCGCTGTACTGAGAGCTSTGAGCCTGCTACACAAACACACATATTTGTGTGTTTATCTATGTGTGTATGTGGATATTCCAGATCCTCAGCCTCACCTCCTTCCACTGCAGCTTATCAGCAGCCCAGCTGCAGTGTGGAGCACGGACAGAGCCAGCATGGCAGCCCCACTTGGAGCTGTGATTGCCCCACTCGCTTGTGGCTAATGTCGGGTGGGGTAAGGCAGGACCCAGCTGTGGCTGTTGCAAAAGCTCTGTGGGAACCTGGCCCTGGCTGGGCCTTCAGCCTGATGGAGGGGTGGGTTCAGCACAGGGACGTGGTGTCTGCCCCTGCCACCAAACCAGGGTGGAGAGGGTGATGCTCAGTGCCCCTAGGGGGTGCCTGAGCCCTGGCTGGACTCTGCTGCTGAGGTGTGGATGTTTGGCTGGAAATCTCCTATCCAGCATCTCAGGGGAGAGCAGAGCAGAGCAGAATCGCTCAGTGCTCAGCAGGCCCAGCCCAGCCTACAGCTCTGGAAGCACTGGGGAGTAAAAGCCAGAGTTTAAGCGGATGGTGCTCCTGTGCTCCAAAGAAAACACATTTCTAAACTAATCCCTCAGTGCTGATTCCTCTGGACTTTAAACCCTTGAGGAATGAGCTGATTTGTATATATTGGCCAGCCTGGCAGGTTACTTGGCTTCCAGCACAGYGCTCTGCTGGGCTGTGAACCTGTTGGTGCAGATCACTTCTCCCTCTTTAACCCCATCCCTGTCCCTGGTGTGCCACTGTCCTTCCCCCAGAGCCACCTGCTTCCTGCAGACCCTCTCTGGCTGCTGCAGGGGAGGAGCTGGTGCCATGGAAAAGCCATGGGATCCCAGACTGAGCTCCATGCAAGCTGCCCAGGGCTTTATTTCCAGGGGGTTAAATATCTTTGTTTCCCAAAATTTAATCATTGGATGCTGGTGAACAGGGGAGTGAGCAAAGGTCAACAAGGATTTTGAGACTATGGGATTTTTCCATGTCTTACATACACAGGAACCCATGGGAATGAGATGCTGAAATACCCCTGAGGATGCCACACTCTGGACCTTGCCCTGCCCAGCTCTGGGGATGCCCTTGCCAATGTCCCTGGTAAAGAATGAAACCAGGAAAGTGCTTACTCCAGGCTCTGGAGCCTCTTCAGTTCTTCCTTGAGAGTTTTATTCTCCTCCCTCAGGCGATTGGTCTCGTTTGCTGCAGGGACAGAGGAGGTGCTGTGAGTTCAGGTGCTGCARGGATGCTGCTCACAGCTCGCTGGGCTGCCTGGAGGGGGAGGAGGGAATGGCACCGGCTTTGGGAGGGATGCTGAATTTCCTTCCTTCTTTATAAACGTGCTGGGGCTAAGGGATAAAAGGGAGCAACTTTCTGACTCAGGTTTCATCAGAATTGGGTCTGCTTGCAGATCCCAGCTCAGGAGAGGAGCATGACCCAGAGCCAGAGCCAGAGCCAAACCCAGAGCCAGAGGAGGCAGCGGCGCGTTGGGGACAGTGAGCATCTGTCACAGACATATTTTATGAAAAATCTTTTTGCTAAGATCTTTTCTCATGAGAAGCTTCATCTTCTCCMTGTTTTGCTGCTTTAGAATRTGATTTAGAGAATTGTTTATGCAGCATGTGAAAYTGTTTTTACTTGATGACCAGTGACAGCCAGCTGTGTTGAAGCTGTGAGCAGTCACAAGATTTTATTATCATTCCTTTCTTTGCTAGCCTTCTGATGAAATCCTTTCTTCTATTCTTTTAGTCTAGTTCTAATATATCATTTTATTTTAATATAATGTATAAAATATATAGAATAGAATAGAATATATATTCTATTCTATTCTATTCTATTCTATATTATATGTATTATATATATTATATATATTATATATAATATATATAATATATATAATATATATAATATATAATATATATATAATATATAATATAATATAATATAATATAATAATATATAATATAATATAATATAATAATATATAATATAATAATATATAATATAATAAAAGAATATATAATAATATATAATATAATAATAAATATAATAAAATAATAAATCAGCCTTCTGAAACATGGAGTCAAAATTCTGATGTCTTCCCTCATCCTAGAACCCCTGTGAACCCCAGGGCAGGGCGGTGAGTGGGTGCTGTGTTAGGGGGAGGGCTGGGGGTCTCAGGGGGGTCAGACAGAGGCCAGGGGAGATGTGAGCACCCAGCACTGGCCCCAGAGAGCCCAGCTGGGCTCCCAGGCGTGGTGCCTTGCCTTGCTCCTGCTCGAAAGCAGCACTCAGGGAGCACTGGCACAGCAGGGGAGATAAACCAAGGGCTCTTGGYGCCTCTCCATCCCTCCTAAATGCCTTATCTCCTTTACCCCATGACCCTCCCTGGGCTGGTCAGATCCCCAGGGAAAGCACGCTGGGCCTCAGCGGTGCCGGGGGCTCAGGGGAAGATCCATCACACGTGTTGCTTGATTTCATTTACCCGTGCTGAGCTGCTGCTGTGGCTTCCCTGTCTTTGCCAGAGTGCTGCTTCTGCTGTGCCAAATGCATCCTTTTCCCAGGCAGCTGACACGGCCTGGAATCTCTGATTTTTCTGGAGGTGTGGAGGGCTGTGATTCCCCAGCTCCGATGATTTGTGGGAAGGGTTATGTCTCCTTGGACAGTCCTGCTCCCTCCCTTCTCCCCATCCCCAAAGCCTTCCCAGATTCCTGCTTGCCATGTGCAAATATCTGGGAGAGGGATTAACTGGCAAAGACTCAGCCTGCCAAAGCCAAGCTCACAGCTTGGTGTGTCAGTACGTACAGAGGATGAAGATGTGCTGCAGGCTCTGGAAGTGAGAGGTCTCATACTCATTCTGCTTCTTTTTGGCCAGCTCCTGAGTGACCATGCATCTGTCACAAAGGCCAGCTCGCAGCCTGGAGGAAGGAAACCCCACAGCTTGTTACCACATGGGAGAAACAAGTTCCTGCCCTGCCCAGGGGGAAGCGTGAGCACCCAGACCATCACTGAGAATCACCCCCACAGCCCAGCACTGGCCTTTGCCAGAGCCAGCCCCACCACACCAGCCTAGGAAAGCTCCTGTGCACCTGCCCACACTCCTCCAGCTCTCCCAGCAGCTGAGTATAGGAAAAATAGACATTCATGTGCTCCATCCCAGTCCTGGGGAGACAGCAAACCCCAAACTCTCCCCCAGGACTGTGCAGTCACTGTCACTCAGCAGCACCCTAACTAAAAACAAATCCTACCTGTTTTCTAGCACCTTTACGTTTTCTTTCAGGACCTTCTGTTGTTCCCTTAATTGGTGATTTTTAGCAAACAGCTCTTCAATTCTCTGAGCATCACTAGTTGAAGAAACACAACAAAGAAAGGAGGGTTGTTAGATTTCCTCCCAAAACCCATGCCTTTATCCACAGTGCCCTTTTTCTTGTGTGGCAGGAGGGGAAACAAATGTGTTGGAGCCTGGATGCTGCCCCTGACACCCTCCTTGGAGTTCTCAGTTTAATCCCTCCCACTAATTGTTTTCCAAGGGAGAAAGCACCGGGTGGCACAAGCATCACCTGCCAGGGGGAAGGCAAACTGGATCTGGGCTGGGATCACCCCAAGCCCTGCCTGGAGCCAAAATTTGGCAGTGCCAGAAGAACAAATGGTGCTCTTTAATCCAGCAGTGTTGGAGAATAACTCAGAAGTGTGAAACTGCAGTGGTGTGGCTGCCCCTGTGCCCCAGCATCGCTCACCGGCACTTCTCTGTGGTCAGCTCCGTCACCTTGCTGTGCAGACCTGCAATCATGAACAGACACACAGAGATGGGTGTTTGTGGCCAATTCCCCAGCACTCAGAAGCAAACAGCACTGATGGGATTTCAGGAAGGTGTGTGGCTTTGCAGAAATCTCATCCATCCACAAGCCTGATAAGGAATAACACATTGCACGTGCTAAACACAGCCACAGTTCAATGTAACTGGGAAAAGTTGTACAGAATGTGAGCTCCTTTTTTATGCCCACTATTTAATGAGTCTGCATCTCCTTTGCAGACCCAAAAAAGTCTGGTTTAGTTTTGTTTCTACTTATTTCTCTCTACAGCCTGCATTTCCCAGGTGGGCAGTATTTTATAGCTTTCATGGTTGGAAAGCRTGTTGGAGAATATTTACAGCTGAAYGGYTTTCCTTGATGGATCTGCAGACATTGTATCCTGTCAAATCCATTTTATGCAAAGTAGATGTAAACATGTGGTTTAAATTGCTCAACAGTTTCCTCTAACTCTCACGTGGCTTGAAATTACACAAGAGAAGAATGAATTCATAAGCCAGAATCATCCAAAAGTGCTGAAGTTTTGTTCATAGTATTGATACTGGGAATTATTCTAATAGGAAAACAATTGGACTTGGCACTTGGTTGCTTAACCTAATGGGTTTTATTTTAATAATGTATGGCCTGAGAAATAATTTATTCCCTAGAGGAATAAACTATCCAACCTGACTCAAACGTTTTCTTTAACAGAGCTTCATCTCCTGCTGCTTCTGTCTTATAGATTATTGCATCCCTCTGCTTTCCCTTTGGTCCCTCAGCATCCAAACACACTGCAGTCCTCACGGATGGAGCAGATGCCCAGCGGGTGTGTGTGTGTCACCCCTGCAAACTCCCAGCCCACAGACCCCGCGAGCAGGGGCAGGAGGAGCCAAATCCCCCCTGGTGGGAGCACCTGGGGATCCTGCAGGGGCTGAGCCCCTCCATGGCCTCCTTTCCAGCAGCATGGAGTGCAGGAACATCCTCTCTCTTCTGAGAGAAGTTACATTTCAAAAAGTAACTTCATTCAAAAAGTCAGTTTTTTCTCAGCATGCCAGCGAGAGGTGCAAATATGCCACCAGGGGGTGTTCTCCCCTGAGGGACAGGCTGTGACCTCATGTCCCAAGCCATCCCCAAGGGTGCTGCTTGCTCAGCACTAATCCCCAAATCTCCCTAATCCACACCTGCTCCTCCTCCCTTCAGGTTATTTGACACCAAAGGGATCAAGGTGCTATTACAAAGAAATGGATCTTGGCCAGGTTTTGGTAAGAAAATTTTGTCTCCCTACCTTGGACCTCTTTCTCATGGATTTCCTTGAGCTTGTTCAGGAACTCTGCAAAACTCTCTGTGGTCATGTTCAGGGCTGAGCCTCACACCAGGCTGTGTCCAGTGTGAGGATGTCCTTCTGCTTCAAATTTCAGCCTGAAACAGAAAGAAAAAGTCCAACAAAAGAGATGTGTCTGGTGCATGTGGAGTTCTGGAAAGGACAAAGCCCAAAGCTGGGAAGGGAAATCGTTTGCTAAACCAGGGGATGCATTTTTGTCCACCCTGCCTCAGTGCTGAGCATAGCAAAGAGCGTGTCTTAGATACTGGGAGAAGCCCAGCTGGAAAATCAGGCTTTTCCTCTACTTGTTGAGCTGTTTAAATTGCATTTCTCTGGGATGAGGTGGGGCAGGGCATCTTCTTGAGCATAAAGAAGGGACTGACTGCAGAACTCGTGTTGGGACCACGTGGGGACTGATGATGGGGAAATCCACAGCAGGCTTGGTGCTTGAGCCTGATGGGCTCATCTCCTGCTGGGATGCTCCCTTGCATCCCTCACCCCTCTGGCACCAGGCACAGCTTTTACAGAGGCAGCACACAGCACTGCCACCAGCCAGGCTTCCTGCATGGCCTCACTGGCCCTTGGGAGAYGCCCAACAGAGCTTTTCCACCCAATTTTACCGAGAAACCACGAGAGGTGGTGCCCAGAGCCAAGAGCTGCAGGAAGCTGGAATGGACACATCCATGGGGTCCTCTGGAGCCACCAAAACCACACTGGGARAGAGGAACTTCCACAGGAAGGAGTTTAGCATCTCCTCATGGGAACTTCTCCCCCCAGAATCATTCTGGGTTACCGAGTCATGGTGAGTAATTCTGATGCCAACAGAGCACCTGGACGCTCAGCTTTCAAGCCCAGAGAGATCCCCCTGGAGCTGGGCAGTGAAGGGTGGGCTGGCACCCAGGCTCTGTATGCCCATGGGGAGGTTTTGCTGGGCTCTCCCAGCCCGGCTCCCGCCCGTGCCTTTATCTGCTTATGCAGCAGGGATGTGCCAGATCGCCTGCATATGCAACATGTGGGCATGCAGAGCTGGAAGAAGAAAGTTTCCCCTAAAGCATCTGCTTTTCAAAAGAAATGAGGCACGTGGCAGCAAGCAGCAGCAGCGAGCTCGGCACGCTCGGGCCGGGAGCAGCGCCTGAACACGAACCTTCCCCCAGCCACCCTGCCTGGCTTTGGGCAGACCTGCTGCAAACTGAGTGGAGATCTCATTCTCTGGGGAGACAACTAAAAATATTCATCACTCCTGCCTCCCTGGGCATAACCCACCCGTTCCCAGGGCTGGGTGATCTAAGCCAGCAAGTGAAAGCATGGTGTGGCTCATCCAGCTTGGGATCTGTGAAATGGGACTGGGAGCTGATCTCTGCCCAGGAGCCACAGTGAAGAACCAGCCAGGGGAAATCACATGCAGCTCTAACAGAAAAAACCCTCCTGGTGTTAATGGGATGCACTTCCCAGGATCACTGAGTCCTGAATCAGGCTCTGCCCTGGGCAAAGCACCTCCCCAGGGCTGAGGGGAGCTTGTGAGATCAGGCACTGCCAGCACAGGGCTGAYACCCCAGGTGCCAGCTGGGAAGGCTCTGCAGCACCCAGGCACTAATTCCCATTGCATTCCCCAGTGCTGTGAGCTGGGAAGGGATTRCAACTGGGAGCAGAGGAGTTGCTGGCTGCATGTGCTCCTGCTGCACTTTGTGCCGCTGGACCAGGTCCTGCCCGCCTTGTGCCAAGGGTTCAGCCCTTTCCCCAGGGCTGGTGTCTGCACAGGCTGAACCCATCATTCTGAGGYGCAGGGGCTCAGCTCAGGGGCTGGGCTGGCGTGGGCTGGGGGCTGTGGGGGCAGCCCAGGTGTCGCTGCTGGATCTGGATCCCTGCAGCTGTGACTCAGAGCAGAGCCCGGCAGGTCAGGATCTGGGGCTGGGCTCTGSGCAGCAGCTTCACTGCCATGCACAGCTGAGGCTGTGGTGCCACCAGCGTTGGGGTTTACTCCTGATGTTCTGTTCCTCTGAGCCCTCAGGTGAGTGGGGACCTGCTGCAGATCCAATCAGCAGGGAAAAGCTGCCAGTTCTGGTGCTTTTTGAGATGCCAGAACCCCTCTCTGCCTGCAGGTGGAACAGCCACTCTGTGGCAAACCTGGCAAGGACCTCAGCTCTCCTCTGTGCACACTCATGGTAACAGAGATCCTTCATGAGCATGGCTCCCATGTGTCTTTTGCCAGGATTCAGCCTTTTTGTGCAGCAGAACAGCCCCAGTGACAGCCCAGGCTCCCTGAGGGCTCAGCTTTGCTCCCTCTCCYGCTGTGGATGGGTGAAGCTGTGAAGCTGCAGCTCCCTGCTCCTCTGCCCTGCTCTGGGGGATTTATTGAGGGAGATTTACTGCTGAAGCCCAGAGCACAGAGCCCCAGAGTGTGGAGCTGGCTCCCTGAGGCAGGGATTGCATTTGGAGCCCTTTGCAGAGCTGTCACTGTGATGCAGAGCTGCTGGTGCTGGATGCAGCCCCATGGCAGGGCTGGAGCAGCCCTTTGCCATCCCAGCAGGGCTGGGAGTGTTTCACAGTGACAGGTGCCCTCTGCAAACAGAGCCCCAGTGGCAGGGACCAAAGGCAAACTCCTCATCCAACCCTAAACCTGGAGGGTTTGGGGAGCCCAAGAATGGGGGGAGCTGCTGTTACCTGCTGTGGCTTTGCTGCTCTCTGCATGCCTCGATGCTCAGCTCAGGGTGGGACAGGGCTCCAGTGTGGGGCACAGGGTCCCTGGGGTGTCTCCTCTCATGCACGGGGCTGGAGCAGCCCCCAGCATCTCCTGGGTACCAGTGGCATCACTCCTTGGGCAGGGTGCTGCTGTYGTGGCTGGGGAAGGGAAAAGCAGCAGGGAGGTTATTTCTGTCCCACTGAGGGGGCTGGGGAAGGGATGGGCTCGGGCAGCTGGCTCTGACAGCACAGCCAGCCCCCATTCCTTGGTCTCCAAGGAGTTCCTGGCCTCTCAACGCCATCCCAGCACTGCCTGTCACCCTCACAGTGTGACATCCCACCCTGAGCCCTGTCTCCTTTCAGGAGGATAAAGCAGCTCATTAGCCAAACGAGCTTAAGTCATTAAAAAAGAAAAAAAAAAGGCAGAAAAGAAAAAGGCAGGACAGTGACATTCTGATACTGTGGGATCAGTGAAGCTTAATGGATYTACCACCAGGTATTTCCATCAGCAGGGCTGGAGCTGCTCAGCTCCAGGCTGGATTGGTGGCACACGCCTTTCTCTGGGCAATGCTGGGCAGAGCTGCTCTGACCAGCCAAACTTTCTCTCCTTGGCTACCCTGCTATGTTCCTGGTCTAATTTTAGAATTACAGAACAAGTTTGGACTCAGAAAAACTGCCTGATCACTCATGGAAAATCTGCAGTCCAGGAGTATTTTGCAGGCCAGTGTGGAGCTGATGCTCTTTGCTGATGTACTTCACTTGGCAGCTTGAGAAGGGCTTTTTTGGTACATTGGGGGATTCTTTTTTTTTCTTTCTTTTTTTTTTTTGCATGACTTACCATGGCACAGACTGCCCTAAAATGGAGCCCAATGCCTGCTCCCCGCCGTGCTGGGTTTGCTGTGGGTGCCAGATTGCAAAATCACCTCCTAACAAGTGAGACAGGAGGAGCAGCCTTGGCTCTTGCCTCTCCAGGGGGGAGGATTTGCTGCCTTCCTCTGCCTGGCACAACCTGAAAATCCTCCCCAGAGCAGAGCAGAGCAGGGCAGAGCAGAGCAGGGCAGAGCAGGGCAGAGCAGCTGCTCCGTGCTGCTCCGCCAGCCCAGGGCCCGTTTGCAGCCAGCCCCAGGGCGGCTCTGCTGGCTGCTGCAGGGGGGCCCACTGGGCTGATGTGGGGCTGCAGCACGGCTCTGACCTGCCCCAATGGCCCTTTGGGTTTGTGGCACAGCCCCCTGATGCAGCCCAGCAGGATCAGCAGCACAGGGAGATGCTGCCCCTGTCCCTCTGCAGGGAGAGCTCAGCTCCAAGATGCAGCTGCAGCCTCAAGTCCCAGCCTGCTCACTCTGGGGCTCTGATTATTTTAGACCAGAAAGTCTCTGTTGCCATAATACAGCACAGCCCTGGTGATCACAAACTCAGCAGCTCCATTTCTCCCCCTCCACCCTGGCCCTGTGGAGGCAGCTTCTGCTTTTCCAGCTTCTGTGGCAATCTCCAACCCCCCAATCTGAGTTTTCTTCCATTTCCTCATTTCTGCTAAGAGCCCTGATTCCCCTCAAGAGTCCTTGTTATTCCTTGCCATTGGGACATCCCTTTCCCTGTTATTCCTTGCCATAGGGACATCCCTTCCCTTGTTATTCCTTGCCATAGGGATATCCCTTTCCCTGTTATTCCTTGCCATAGGGACATCCCTTCCCTTGTTATTCCTTGCCATAGGGATATCCCTTTCCCTGTTATTCCTTGCCATAGGGACATCCCTTCCCTTGTTATTCCTTGCCATAGGGATATCCCTTTCCCTGTTATTCCTTGCCATAGGGACATCCCTTYCCYTGTTATTCCTTRCCATAGGGAYATCCCTTTCCCTGTTATTCCTTGCCATAGGGACATCCCTCCTCCCTCCCAGCAGAGCCCTGGCTGCCCTGGCCTTGCAGGATCACCAAAGCCAGAGCTGTTGGTCCTCTGCAATGCCTGAACAGAGCCAGGGCTCTGACTGGCTTTCACACARCAGGGTGAGCAGTCTGGGGTCCCTCCTTGCACTGGCCCCATCTGGGAGGGAGGTTTTGTCCTCCCACTCCCCCACTCCTGGTGCTTTGCTGAGATTTGACAGTAAATATTTGTTCTGCTCCCCTCTTGAGGACAAATGGCATTTGGAGCCACCAGCTGTGCCATGATGCTCCCCAGAGCGTGGTGGGCTTTGGGCAGATCTGTGGGCAGGCCTGTCTGCCCAAAGGAGGATTCAGAAGATGATTAAARGTATTCCCTTATCTGCCTGTGCATCTCGGGGTAACCGCAGCTTCTATAAACATTCCTCAATTAACGCCTCAAAACGCTCTGGGAAGTGGCTAAYGAGGCATTATCTCGTTTTTTGGGTGCTTTAATTGAGGAGTGGTGAGGCTCAGGAGTAGCTCAGGGCCCTGTTGGGATTGCAGGCACGTGGTCACTGCCCATCCCAAACACTTCACTGCCACCCCCAGAGCCCCTGGCTGGGCAAAGGGGCAGGGAAATACCCTGGGAGTCTCTGATGGATGGTGGGCATCACCCCACCCTCTGCCTGTGATCCTGTCACACTGCTCACCGTGCCTGGAGAGCACCTTGGTCCCTCTGCCTTCTCCTCCATGGCCTGAGACCTCCCCAGCAGCATGGCTCAGAGCCCACGCTGCTCCTGACACGGGGAGTTCACCATTCCTGGTCCCAAGGATGGGAAAGCAGGTCTGGTGTGGGAGAATGGGCACAAAGATTCCTCCCRGCCACATTTCCATAAACTGGCAGCTCTGCTCCTGCTGTGTGAGGGTGCATGGGCGCCCTGAGCCAAGATAATGGCCATGCATGTGGAAAAACCAGAGCTCTCTCCCCTGGGTATGGAGATATCCCTGGATATCCCCAGATGATGAAGTCTTGGGGAAGATCAGCTTTTCTCTTCAGCACCATTTAAAAAAGGAGAAATGTGTTAGGGAGAGCCAGCCCTGCAAACCCCTCCTGGGTGATGAGCCCTGCTGCAGCACCAAGGGTGAGTCCTGGCRGCTCAGCCCTGTGCTGTGCTGTCCAGCAGCTGGGACAGACAGAGTTGGGCATTTTCACAGACTGAGGCATCTCTGCGTGCCCCAAATGCCTGGTGACACACACGGCTACCTGGGCCAGGCTTGGAATCAATGCATCAGTGTCCTGCATCCTCCAGGGGAGGATCTGTGGCCCTCTCAGGACATGGCCCACCGTGGCACTGTCCCAGCAGAAGGGACAAGGAGGGGGCAGTGGGGACAGCTCACCCCCCAGCAGCAAACCCCGTGCAGGGAGGCAGAGTGTGGGCACATCTCTGCCCTGCAGCAACCCCACCACCTCTTCCTTCCTGCTGGACTGGAAAGAGGGAAGGAGGATGCCAGCCCTGCCAGCACTGCAGCTCCTGCCTGGGGCTGCCCAGGGAGCTGCAGCCTCCGAGTGTTTGTGCTGCCCGAAGGAGCAGATCTGGACAGCCCAGGAGGGCACGGTCTGGATGTCCCACAGGGGACACAATGGGGACAGATGGCCCCCTTGYCCAGCTAGCAGGGGTCACCACAACCCAGCTCCAAGCTGACGCTGAGGGAAAAGCAGCAAATTTGTTCTCAACTTTGGCAACAGAGATGAGCTCAAGGTGTGAAATGAGGTGGGAAGGGAGACCTCAATTCCATTTAAAGTTATTTACTGCCCAGCATGTGCGTGGCTTGGTGCAGGTCAGGGCTGCCCGGGGTGCTGCCTGGAGKGTGGATCAGGTGTGGAAGGGGGTGATGCCCCCCAGCACTCACACCCAGCGCTGCCTGCCCAGCAYGGGCACCTCCTGGATCCCACACAGTCCCACAGTCCATCCCATATGGCCGCAGCTCTGCTCCCCGTGACTGTCACACTGCTGGATGTTGGCAGAAAACTTTTCTGCTCCTGCCTCGGGTCCCCCCTTGCCAGATGCAAACACAGCTGGGGTTCCCTGGTACCCTGACACCCACCAATTGCTCTGACCCTCCACAGCTGATTCGCTCCATCTCAGAGGAGCTGGATGCTATYTCTCAGCATTTAGGATCGCAGGGATATCCCATTACCTTTCATRCTGAGGTGGAAAACGCCAGAGGAGAAGTTTTTAAGAGGAGAGCCCCGGGGTCGTGTCTGGGCAGGAGGGCCCAGGTCTGCTCCCCACCGGCCCTCAGAGCTGCCACTGCCCCAAACCACCGGCTCCCCAGCTGTCCTCCCCAACAACCCCAAATGTCCTCCTCGAGCTCTGAGAGGGGACAGAGAGGCAAGCAAACCCGTGACACACCAACCTGTGCCCATCCGATGGGAGCTGGAGCAGGCTCCGGGTGCCGGCACCGAGTGACAGCTCTGCCGGAGCTCTGCCGAGCCGATTTTGGGCAGCCCTCCATGCCTGGCTCGCTCCATGCCAGCTCCCTTCCCAGCCGCACAACACTGCCCAGGATGCGGGGGGACAGATAACAACCAGTGCAAGCRCAATACTCACTGTGAGCACGGTGCCTGTGTCTCTTGCTTGGCTCCTGGAGAGGTTCGGGTCGCGATCAGGAGTCGCTCATCTGGGACACGGGAGGCAGGAGTGAGCAGTGTGGGTGAACTTGCACAGACAATAAGCCCTAATTTTTTCCTTGCAGCCTGACTGGTTCTACTGGTTTGTGTTTCTTTGCCCCAGCAGCAGAAAGGAGGCTCAGCTTGGCTAAAGCTGCCCAACAGGTTCTGCTGCAGCACAAAAAGCGGCAAGACCAGTATGGTGTGAACCCAGATAGAGATTTGATTGTTTTCCCATAATTACAGCTCAGCCTGCGCTGTTGGTTGAAGTCAATCACATTAGCAAACAGACCCTTTTAAATAATTCATCCAGCATTAAGATGGGAARTTTGTTTTGTGAAAGTTTTATACAACTTGGTGCTTTTTGAGAAGAAGAGAAAAAAAGGAAAAAGAAATGCGACAGCGGGAGCAGCTGTAGGAGCAGCATCTGACCAAACTAGAGCAGCACAGCCCAGGGCACAGAGCAGCCCCCAGCCCCAACACTCGGGAGAGGGAAAGGGATGTGCCCAAAYTGACGCCAGTGGTGCTTCAAGCGCRGCATGAAAGCCCATGATCATCCTGGATTTTCTTCTGAGGGCTCTTTGCAGTGGCTGGGGATGCTTTAGGGACCAGTGAGGAAGGGTTGGGTGACTTGGGCTCCGATCCTGGCCAGCCCCAGCTTAGCCCGGGTTTCCTCCCAGCTCCAGCTGCTGACACAAGCAGCTTTCACCCTAAACCGTGGGCTGGCGGAGCCCAAGGCAAAATGGACACTTCCTGAGCCTTTGAAGTGCAGCTACTTCAGCAYCCCCTGGGGAAAAGGCTGGCACGGATCCGCCTGCCCAGGCTGGGCAGGGACAGCCTTCCCCCGCAGTGCTGCAGACAGCGGCAGCTCCAGCAAAAAGCAGGAGATGCCCTCGCTCCCCATCAGCCTGGCAGCGAGAAAAAGGAATGGAAAGCTGTTGCCCACGTCTGTGGGGCCCAGGCAGCACATCCTGCTCTGCCCAAAGCTGCCCTGCGAGGAGCGGGGCCCTGCTGAGCTGGCACAGCCGCGTCCCTCTTGCTTAATAGGACACGTAACCCGAGCAGGGTGGCTTCCCTGCGACACTTCCAGCGGACAGGGAGAGCTCCTGCGGAAGGGGGTTTGGAGCAGGGAGGCTGAGCTGCTCCTCCTCAGAGCCATCCATCCCATGGCATCCCCAGAGCTCGGTACCCACCGGCAGCTCGGACCCTCTGCTGCTCCAAATCCCCTCCATCCCCAGCAGTGGTGCCACCACGCTGCCTCACCCCCCTGTGCTGAGCTGCCTCCTCAGCTCTCGGGCTCTTCAGCTTGTCAGACCCTGAGAAAAGTTGGAAAGTCTCTTTTCCCAGCCCGGCAGCCAAAGAAGGAGTCAGAACTCTTCATTTCTTGGTCTCAAGGTTGTTTATTGTATCTTATCTATAACATTTTTTCTCCTGTCCTGCCGAGGTCCKCTCAGCAGGACAGTTCCAGGCACTCTGCCTGCCCCTGGGGTGGTGCCTTTATACTAAAATTGTCTTTATACTAAAAGCTATGTGTACAATGTTTACAATTACTTTCCAATGCCCATCACCTATGTTAGACWGTGAGCTTTTCCTCTAAACCAATCTAAAAGTGCCAACATCACAGCAGAAGATGGAGGCCAAGAAGAAGAAGAAGAAAGGCTGGACACACCCAGATCTCTCCATCTTGCTCCCTAATCCCCATACTAAAAAACCCCAAAATCTACTTTTTCACCTTGTGATAAATTCACTATCATCCCACTTAATTTGTCGTGGCTTGCAGATCTTATCTAAGGTTGGAAACTTGCTCCACGGGTCACAATCAAAACCACAGGGGCATCTTGGGCTCTGTGCCAGGGTCTCTGAGCCTCCTGGCAGGGGTCTGGGCTGCTCAGGACAGGCAGAGGGATGTGCTGGGTGCTGACACTCAGCCAGCCCAGCAGAGCTCTGAGCATCCCTGGCCCTGTTTCCCCGTGGCAATCACATCTCAAACGGTGGCTCGGGGCTTTGCTCCCGCTCAGGGACAGGTTGGGCAGGTGGGGGCAGCTGGGRCTCCCAGGAATGTGGCTGCACACCCATCCCATGGAAATGGGGGCCAGGTAAACAAGCAGCTGCTCAGCCAGCCGTGGTCCTGGGCAGACCTGTAGGGGCTGTTTGGTGATTGCTCTACGTGCATGAAATTCCTGACTCATTCCTCTGCAAGAGGGACCCAGCACRAGGTTAAGGGGGTGTTTTCCATCCAAGCCTTTTTATGAGCCACCTGCAATGGGCAGAGGGAAGCTCTTGGCTTTAATATTCCCTCTTTCCTTTTGAAGCCTTTGTTTTATTGTCGGAAATGACAATTAGAGATCGACTGCTTGATGTGGCCTGGCACCTCGGGCTGGTGCTTGCGGTGGTGGAATTAATGGCAACCACATGGAAGAGAGATCCCTGCTCAGACCAGCCTGGTGACACCATGGGAGGGGCAGTGGGGGAACTGGGAGCGGTGGGGCTTGGGGAGATCCCCTGCAGCAGCCAAACCTCTGAGCAGYGGCACTGGGACCTGGGGCACCGAGCCATGGGGGCACTGACTCCATCCCACACCTGCCCCCAGCAGTTCTGGGGCAGCTCTGGCTGCAGCACCAAGGAGAGAARCACCAAAATAAGGGTTTAAGGGAGCAGCTGCTCGTGGGTCTGGGCAGGCTTGAGGCAGAGCAGCTGTCTGGAAGTGTGCTGGGGCACAAGAAGGCAGAATGGACACTTCTGGGAATCATCTCCATGTTACCTCCTCTTGTCTTGCAGGTGTCTACTGATGATCACACAGATTGCTCACAGAAACCAAGGTCTGTCTGCTTCCTGGCAGATCTGGGCAGGAAGGGATTTCTTTACATCTAGGGACTTGGGGAAAAAAAAATCAAGCCATTTTTCTAGAAGGAAAACAATAAAATAAGWGAAGAAACACAAATCCACTGATGCAATGTGAAGATATTTGATCAAGACTGGGACAGGTGGGWGCAACTGGAAAGCCAGGGAGGTGACAGGGGACCTTCACTGGACAAGACAAGAAGGACATTCAGTGGGTTCCAAGCTGCTTTCTGGAGAGGTAGTGGGGAAACTGCTCTGATGGTGACAGAACTCATCCCCAGAGCTGGGTCATACTGACCCCCACCCAAAAGCAAAGGATTAGAGCAAGTTTAGCTTTCAGGAAAAGCTGGTCAACAAAATTAGCATCTGTTATGAAGGCAGCTTATCCTTCACTGCACAGGATCAATAGGATGGAAAAACCCTGTTTCAGGAAAGAAAGCACATGGTTTGTTCCCGTTGAAGGGGACACCACAGGGCACTAAAGACACCCAGGGGAGAYGTYCCCTCTGGTCTGGGCCACSTGAGCACAGAGCAGAGCTGGAGATCAGATGCAGGCACACCCAGGAGCCCGAGCCAGCAGGTGATTTCATGGTGACACGGCCAGAGCTGGGCACCAGCATCCTGCAGCATCCCTGGGGCAGGAGCTGACAGCCTCGTGCTGGGCTGGAATGGGCTCCTGGGCCGTGGATGTGCATGGGGGCCCCAGGTGAGGATCTGTTAAAGCCCTTTAGGGTGCTGACAAAACCATCCCCATGTCATGGGCATGAGGGATCAGGCAAACAGCTCCTCTGGGCAGCGTGYGCCAGCACCTGGAGGATTTCTCTGTGATATTTAATCTAACCCCACCCTCTGCCAGTTTGGAGCCGTTCCCTCTGGTCCTGTCACTCGTCACATGTCAGCCTGAGGGCACTTCACAGCCTGATGCCCTTGGGCTTTTCATCAAATCCCATCGGAGCAAACCCAAAAGAGTTCCTGCAGCAAGAACAAGCACATGGGAACAGCATCGCTGGGCAGATGCTGCTCACGGCAGACACGGAAACAAAGGCACAAGTGTGAAGAGGAGGTGGATCAGCGTTACCAAGCGGGTGCTGCAGTGAGGGAAGGAAATATTCCCTGGATGAGCCGCGCCATGGGCAGGAATCCCGAGCGGCTCCGGCGGGACACAGCACGCACATAGCAGGCAGCTTCCACCAGAGGCTGCTCGATGGCTTCGAAACRTCCCTGCCCGCAGCTGCCTGCACAGCACACAGCCCCGGGACACGGCCCGGGACAGGGTTTGGGGGCCACAAGCTCRGAGGGCTCCCATCACCCTGGGCAGCACCCGAGGGATGGAGCATCCTTACCGGCAGGACCGGGGCAAGGGGCTGCTGGCTGCTGTTCTCACCTTGAAAAGGTGGAAAGGCTCTGTAAGAGTGAGACAAGGAGAGGCTTGGCTAAACCGGTAGTTTTCTGGTGTTCTGAGCATTTAAATTGCACTAGATAACAAAGGCAGCCTTTGTGGGCTCTGCTTGTGCCGCTTCTCCCTGGATTTGCATGGGGTGGCACTGGGTGACACAGGGYGCAGGTGAACAAGAGATGCTTTAGCCCTGGAGGTCACCCACACATCTCAGAAACGTGCACAGAGAAAGCTTCCTTGAATTTCCATCACTAAAAGACACAACCCCAGATCAGCTGGGAAAAGGGCAGCCGGGTGGGAGGGTTTTCTGTCAGCTGCAAGGAGAAGCAGATGAGCCCTTCCCACCCTGGCTGGGCTTTCCTTCACCTTCTCCTCCTCCGCCATCTGGGCTGCACATCCCTGGGTGTGCAGCTCTTGCCTTCAAGGTGCTGGGAATTGCAGCAGAGTACAAAGACACCCTCAGGCTGGGTGCCAGCTGCTCTCCATGAGCTGCAAAGGGGTCTGGGGAGGCAGCTGCCCATGCCAGGCTTTGGCACAACCTGTCTGGTCAGGAAACACCTTGCAAGCTTTTGTGATCCCACCTAAATTCACCTGTTCCTGTTCCTCTCGGTCACATTTTGCCAATAAACGAAAGTTTTAACAATTAACAAAAGTTAAAATATTTTACACCCTGAAAAAATTTTGTCTGTTTGCAGAGCTCAGGGTGCCTGGCTCCCTGCTGAGGATGCTGGGGGCTGGCTGGGCTGTGCCAAAAGTGGAAACAAACACTTTTAGACTTCACAAAAATGTTCTTTTTTTGACTCGTCCATCTTGATGCCAGCTCTCAGCCAGCAGAGGCTCAGCCCAGGCTGGGGGTTCACAAATGAGTTGAACTGTTGGGGCTCCTCTCTTCACCTCTGCCTTCCCCTCCCKCTGCAAGGAGGAGATTAATGCAATTGGGGTTTTGTAACCGTTTCCTCTCTCCCATGGAAACGTGTAGGGGGAGTTCACAGCTGGCTCCCCCTGCCCAGGGAGGGAGGACAGCCAGGCAGCCCCTCTTCCAACTTGCATCCCCATCCAGGCTGGACCAGGATGCCAATCTTGGCAAATCTTGCCCAAAATGCTTTTTTTTCCTATGGGTAGAAGGGAGCCAGGTCTTTTTCCAGCTGGCTCCCACTTGACTAAACCAAGGAGGAGYCTGCTGTCCTCTGACACATCCTGGCTCTCCTTTCAGCAGTCATGACCCATAGTTTGAGAAAYTCTGCACTCAATAGTCCTTCCTGTCTCTTACTCCTCCATCTCTGCTCTGTCTCCTGCAATATCCATTTTCTCTTGCCCCTCCCTCCTCCCCTGGCCAAAAAGAAGTAAAAAATTAAGTGTGAATTTCAGAGCAAAAGATGCTTTTGTTGTTTTTTTTTGCAGAGACACTGAGAAGTGAAGGCAAAACCCTTCCCATAAATTAGAGTCCCATGAAAATGGCTCAAATTGCACGGAGTTTGCAAATTACAGAAGATGCAAATGTCAGTTGAAGAAACTCTGGCAGTAAATATTTTTCTCAAATGCTTCGTTAGCAAAGCTTTTCACTGGAAAGGCTCCTGCTCTCGAGAGCTGGGGAAGGATGACAGCTCTTAGGYTTTAAATGGTTTACCCATAACACACAACTGCGTCATTTATCCCTCTGTAATTAATTAATCAATAATATATCAGCATTAAAGACAAGAAAACTTATTTTGAACTTCATTTCTGGCACAGATCCTTGGAAAGAAAGAAGCTCCATGGCTCTCCTTGGCTCCCCCTGATGTGTTATCTCCAGTGTGGCAGCACCTGAAGACCCAACATAGGAACACTGAATGTGCCAAAATTGGGTTGTTTTTCTGTTTCTATCTCCTCTTTCCCATGATGGAAAACCAGCAGCAAAGTGCTCATGCCACAATAAAAAGCAGGAATGAGATGATCTGCCTGAGTCCAGTTGAAGTGGAAAGAGCAAACCAGCTGTGGAGCACCTAATCCACTGATTCATCATTGATTTTTCACTTATTTCTAATTATTAATAATTTTTTAAAAACAAAAATCCCCAGAAAAATCTAATTGCTTGGTTTTCAGGGGTGGGTGATCAACTTTTAGGCAATCCACAGCAGCTCTCCACCAAGTGTGGCACTGTCAGTGTGGTGCACGTGGCTGTGCCATGTCTGGCATTTATGTCMCTTCCTCCTGAGCACAGACAAAGACAACATCATCCCAAGTATTTCAAAGAACCTCTGCAAAATCCTTCCCCAAGTGTGAGAACCCCTTTGTGGAATGTGCTAGATTTGGGCCAGCTTCTCCCCCACACGAGCTGTGTCCAATTCAGAACCTTCCAGGATGGGTTGTTGCAGGCTCCCCTTGCCTTGCTGTGGGGTGGGATGGAGCTTGGCACACGGGGGTGGGATGGATCCTGCAGACCTTCCCCCTGCCCTGCATCTGCCCATCCTGCCTGGAGGGCTCAGAGCACACCCAGCCCATAAAGCCACTGCAGCCACACGCTCCCTGGTGCCCCCCAGGAGCATCCAACTCCTCATTATACARCTCCTCTCACACATTTCCTTTGGGAAAGTGTTTTGGCACGTTCCTCTCCATCACCTGGTAAAAGCAACGCCCACTCCGTGCTCCTTGCAGCMCTGAGTGTGAACCTAGGAGTGAAGGGCTTTGCTGCCTGCCCCCACGCTGGCCTGGCTGCTCCCAGCCCCATGATTTATGCCTTGATTTGGGAATGCCTCTTCCTGCCAGGTGATCACATGGGCCCTTGCCTGCACATTATTTTTGTATTTGCTTTTGCTTCCCTTACCTCCCTGCTCCCCCCTCAAAAYGGTTCTCATTTTTATTAAAGCAATTTATTCTGGAGGTTGCCAAAAGCTTATCGGGTTCGGCGCACGTYCAGACAAGTTGAGCATGGTGATTTTGGAGCTGGGGGGTGCTTGGGGTGAAGAAAATGAGTGAAAGCAACTCCAAAGAGGCAGCTGAGCAGAGCTGGAGYGATCGTGGCCCAGCTCCAGCACCAAGATTTCAGCTCCAGTCGAGGGTGGAGGTCAGGAGCAAGACAGTCTGCATGGAGCTGGGGAGGACCAGAARGGGGTCAGAGGGAATGGGGAGAGCTGTTTCCACCCCTCGAGCTGCTTGCCATGTGGCCACTGCCAACCTGGAGCTGTTGGTATTTAAAATGGCGCGTAGGGAGGCGTGCCTCCTCCCTCAGAGGTATGTTAATGAGCATCCTGTTAAGAAACTCCTTGGAAACTTCAAGTGAAGACAAATTCTCTTTGTTGATGAATTAATTTTCTCCCTTTGCTTGACCCGTCAGTCTGCGCTGCCAGCAACGTTCCCATTAGCTTTGGCGGAGTTTGCCAACATCTGCTGAGATCCAAGACCCACAGAAATCCACTGGAGCCTTTCCATGGGTCTCAAGGAGCTTTGGGTCAAGTCTTCTGCCTGTGGGATGAGGCTTGGGGTCTGTGTGCTGGCTGCCTGCGCGGAGCCTGCCGGTGAGTGATGAGCTGTTGAACAATGTCTTCATCTCGGGGCAGGGCTGGGAGGAGGGATGGGGATGCTAACTGGAACCAGCCTGCAATGAAGTCATTTGTTTCGCCACGCTGTTTCCCTTCTCCTGAAGGTTCCCAGGGAGGGAAGTGGAGCTCGCAGGCAGAGATGGCTGCAAACCCCCWGGGCTCTTGTCTCCTTGTGTTAAAGCTTCACCACCTCCGAGGACGTCACCCAACTCCAAATATTGCCCCACACCCTCGGCCCCAGCACAGGACACCTCCCGCTGCTGCTTTCCTGCAAACCCCGTGGCTCTGCTGGGAAAGGGCTGTGGCAAATGCCAGCAGCATGAGGCAAAGCACGGCCCCTGGGAAGGCTGCCCTGTCCTGCCCAAAGAGAGTGAGAAATCTCCCGACCGCCGGCTTTCGAGCGCTCCTCGCGAGGCGGCTGAGCACGGCTTTTATCAGCATATGAGAGCTTGCAAAGATAACACTTCAAAGGAAACACGTTCTAAACACACCTTTAAGAGCCTTAAAATGTAATTCCATAAATGTTTGTGTTACTGGGGCAAGAGATAAAGCCAAGTGGTATTACTGAATTGTAGTGGGGCTCAATACCTGCAAACTTCCCTCGTGTCCCTATCAGATGAATGGTTCACTTATTAATCTGTATCTGGGTGCAGTGGAGCCCTTTCCTTTCTCCATAATCTTTCTCCCCCATCTCTGTGTGCTGGCCACTTTGCTGCTCTGACAGGAGCTCGGTGTGGGTGTGAATCCCAGCAGGATTGTGTCTCTGGGTTGATACAGAAACCCTGTCCCTGCAGCTTCACCCCACTCCTGAAGATTAACAGAAACCCCAAGGCTGTGGGGAAATAACAAAAAGCAATTGTCACTTAATTGGTGATGCTGGTCCCAGAGGTTTGGAAGTGGTTGGTCCCTTTTTCCTCTGCTGTTGGTGGATCAGGACTGTGATGCCTCCCTGTCCCAAAGGATGGACTACAGGGGCCATATTTACCTAGGTTTAGATTAGGGATTTAGATTAGGGCCATATTTACCTAGGTTTAGRTTAGGGATTAACAAGAAATTCCCTCCTCTGAGACTGGTGAGTCTCAGGCTGCCCATAGAAACCATAACTGCCCCAGCCCTGGAAGTGGTCAGGGCCAGGTTGGACGGGGCTTGGAGCAACCTGGAATAGTGGAAGGTGTCCATGGCCATGGCAGGGAGCTGGAATGAGATGGCCTTTAAGGTCTCTTCCAACCCAAACCATTCTGTCATTCTATGATTCTATGATACTTCAGCATTATAAAAATTCTAGGAGAGATTCCTGACATCCAAGGACYGTGGGGTACAAATATTCCATTTCAGATTTTTTATTTGTATTAAAGAAATAAAATCAGAAAGACAGGACAGAAGCAGCCTGAATTTAATTCCTTCCCAACACTGTAATCAAGTGAAAATGACTCCCAGTAACACAATTTCATAGAGCCTTGGCCCTGCCTGGGGCAGGAGTGAAGGAAATCCCTGAAATCTCTGCTTTTCTTTTAGTGTGGGTGTGTGTTCACATGGGCTGAGAGTCTGGGGGGGACTGAGAGAGTTTTCCAATTAATTAATTTCCCTGCAGTTTGTTTGGTGCCTGCACTGGTTAGGAGAGAAGGCAGCACATCAGAACAAAGCATTGCCCTGACACCTCAGAAAATGTTGAGCCCTGGAAGCATCAATCCCAGAGCTATTTTAGGAAGTCAGTCTGCCCACGCTGGCACATGTGCAGCCCTCCAGCTGTCGGGGCTGGCAGCAGGATTTGGCCATTGATGGAAGATTTTGTGCCTATTCACCCAATCCATCCTTGACTTTGGCTCAGCAGTTTTCCTGAGCTCAGGATGGGGGGACCTGCCCGGGGTCCCACACCCACCAGCGACCAGGGGCACGTAGGAGCCAGGTAAAGGGACTTGGTTCTGAAGGGCTGCACAGCTCTGAGGTTTTTTCCTGTGTGAAGAGGGGAGATGAGGAGTTTTCCAGCAGAGCTCCTGGCCCCCACCCATGGGCAGGTCCCTGGCAGCACTAATGGTCCAGGAGTGGAAATTGATGGTGGTGCAAAGGCAGAACAAATTGATCCAAACCCTCCTCTCATGGACAAAAATTTTCCATTATATCATTCAGTGCATTTAGTCTTAATTATTTAATAATTTTTGAAGGCGTTTTCTTCTTTAAGCCCCCACATTCACCTTTTTAAACCTGTCAGACCACTTTTCAGTTCTCTTCTTTCTCCCAAAAGAAAACCCTCTGGATTTCTTTGGATGTCAGAAAGCAGGTCTTTGAATGTTTGGGTTTGATCCAGAAACACTTCACTCACTCAAAGCCAAAGGAAAGGCAGTTGCAATTTTTTTTTTTTCTGCACTGCGCAGTGCAGAAAAGAGAGAGCAGGGATGAAGGGTGGCCCAAGGCGTGCCACATCCCTGGGACCTTGTATTCACAACCAGGACCCAACAAAACCCAGCTGTTTTCCCCCCTAAAACCCACCCAGTCTGTAGGGARCCCTGCTGAGGACACGGTTTGCAGGGAAGGCTCCACCCTGTAGAAAATGTCTCTGTCATCCCTGAGACCAAGGGATGGCAGCTGGGAGCCACCCCCCTGGGGCTGGGAGATTGCAATCAGGAGTCGGCAGGGATGAGGGATGGCAGAGGAGAAACCCTGTGTTTTCTCTCCAGGAGGTGTTTTCTCTCCTTTATCTGCTGCACAAGCCATCCAGGCTGTGTGTGTGTGT
>JACDOX010000060.1:3530016-3574317 GCA_014549065.1 Cardinalis cardinalis
AGATGAGCCTGACACTTGCAAGAGGAAAACAAGATCTCAGCTCTTGACCTGCAGTACAACAGGAGAGAAACCCACAGCCAGATGTGCACTGAGAAACCCACAGCCAGATGTGCACCAGCACGTACAGAGCCAGCACTGACGAGGCCCCTGCTGCCAGGAGGGATGTCTGTGGAGCCATAGATGAGGAATTGGGGCATTTTGGCATGAAGGACCCCAAGGCTGCACGTCCCCAGGTGGTCCCCAGCCTCCAGCAGCCCTGCAGCAGCTGCTGGCAGGGACAGACACGCTGGCCCAGCAACACAGAAGGATGGAAACCCCTCAGGACCCTGAGCACATGGAGATGAGCTCTCCCAGCTCAGCTCTCCCAGCTGTGAAGGGCCTGGCTGGCCCAGGCTGAGGACAGTAACAAATGGCAGCGTGTTTGGGGCTGAGTTTGAAGCCTTTGTGCTGTCGCTGTAACGCTTTGTGCCGCTATCTGTGACAAGAGCCGGGAGTTCACATCTTTATCTGGGAATAAAGGCTCGCAGATCATGGCAGTGCTTGACAACGTGACAGCCTTGGGAAATCTGGAATACAGGAGGAAACAAACAGCCCTTCCAGCAGAGCAGYGGTGGCAGACTGATGCTCCTTTCCCAATCCCAGTCTGGATTAGTAGGTTCTTTGAAGTGTTTTTAATTATCTGCYTTTCATGTACTTGTTACCAACCTCTCCAGAAGAGAAGTGAGCTTAGATATCTGCGGGCCATCCCTCCAGGACAGGGGACCATGGCCACTCAGTAAGAAACTGGTGACCCAGGCAGAGAGCTCTGGTCACCTTCTGAAGGGCACCAGCATTTACCCTTCAAACATTGGCCACAGCAGAGCCATCAATGGAGTTACTCCATGTCCTGAATTTAGGCAAGGGCCTAAATAGTACCTAAACCAGTCTAAATTTCACTAAACTAGGAAGTCTGCCGTGGATATTAGATATTGGACAATACGCACTGAATTTTTTCTAGTGAGAACTGGGCCCCTCTCCATATGGAGGGGTTATCTTCAGAACTATTCAGTTACTCAGAGAGCTACACATTGGTCTCAGATTTAGAGGAAATTTTAGTGATATTTGATTACTTTCTGTCCCATTTTTGAACAGTGAAAGTGCCAGCTTGCTCCAAATGATAATTTTTTTTTTCTAAAGACCTGTGACTGAGTACTGGTGTTTCTTCAGTGCTTCTCCACCCCCATATGCCCGTTCTGCAATTTTGGACAAGGAAAACACAAGCTTTGTACTGCTAAAATGGAGACAAGATTCCCTTGTGGTGTTTCMGTGATATTGTGATTGAGAGAGAAGCACAGAAAAGGGTCAAAGAAATTGGTGTTATATTTGCCTGGGAAGTAAAAGAAATCCAGGCTGTWAGTGGCTCAGATAGCTTTGGGTCTAGAGGGACCTTTGAGGGAGAAGGAAAGCAGACTTTGGATGTAGCTTGTGCAGCCTGGCAAGAGCTATAGGAATGTGACATATTTAGCCAGCATGCCTTGAACTTCAGAGGACACTGCTGTGCAACTCATCACTCCCATTCCCTCGTGTTTTCACTGAGGAGGGCTCCCAGGAATTGCCAGACATCCGATGTGTTCCTGTGGGAGTGCAGACAGTCCTCCTGGCACGGAGACGCCTTTTGTTCCCCCGGCGCGTTGCTGGACTGGCTGCTGAAGTGGCTGTCGCTGGCACGGCTGCTGTCCCCAGCCCAGGGGCACTGCTGTCCCCTGGCAGCAGGAGCTGAGTTCTCCCTGCTGGAGGGTTGGGAGCGGAGCCCTGCGTGCCTGGGCCGGGCCTGGCCAGCATCACCCGGCACCGCCTGCCCTGGCTCCATCCCACGGTGATAACGGGGCTGCAGCCGCTCCTGCCCGCCCAGGACCAGGGAATCGTCCCATCCTGAGCAAAGGGAGGACAGCCCTGTCCACGGGGATGGGTTGTAGTGTCCCCTGTCTGACCTGGGACAGACACAGCTCCACCTGTCCATGCACAGCCGCAGGGCACTGGTTTCAGGTTGGACAAAGGCAGCAGAGCTGCCATTGCWCTTGGGTTATCACAGAGTACACCCAGCAGTGCAATTCAGACCCTAACAGAAGCAGTTAAAGAGGTTTTTCTACGCCCCRCTACTGCTGGGCAGGGATTTGACASTGGCATTGGGCTGCCAGCACACCTGGAAGAGAGAACTAGTCTGGAAACACATCCTATGTTCCTCTTGCAAGCATTGAGCTGAATAAGTTTCTTTTCCCCATAAGCAGAGCTATTTTGGTTTAGTTTAACAGACTAGGATGGCTACCAGCAGTTAAAAACACAGTACTGCTTTTTTCTGCAGCTTGCAAAAGTCAAATCTCATCATTTCAGAACAGGCATATCTGCATCAAGCCCACCAAGACAAGAACTGGTTTTTGAGCTCCCYCTCTTCAGAGCCCTTTTTCCCCAGCCCTGCCCAGAGCAGCAGTGTTGCTGTGGTGGTGGCAATGTCAGGTAATGAGCTGGCTGCTGTGCAAGGATCACAGGGCTGACAGCAACTCACTGGGTCTGAGGCTGGAAAAAGGACATTAAACCCATTAAACCTCAGTTAAAACACCAGRAGGCTTTGCCAAACAGTAATTAACTGGCTGCCAAAGACCAGAAGATCAGCTGCAGTAGGTTAGTACCCACCAGAGCTGACTGCTTCACTGTCACACAGACACTCAGCTTGCCACAGCTGTGACAGGAGAACCAGTGAGAGCCCTAGGATTATGTTCCACACATGAAAAAAAACCCCATGTTATTAATTTAATTTGRTAGAAGATGGCTATAAAGCAACAGGAAACAACATGAGATACATCCAAAACTGTCATCAGGARCCATGGGAAGGATTAGAATAAGAATAATCACTTAAAAGTGCTCAGCTGTTATCACAACAAAACTGCTAAAGCAGCCAGGGCTGCCTGCACCTCCCCAGTAACCCCAGGTACAGATAAATAGCTCCAGGTACAGCTCCACAGGTGAGCTTTCCTGGGCCTGTCCTGCCAAAGCTGAGCCCAGGGCTGGGGGATATCCTGCTCCTGTGCCCACCTCTCATTTGGGCCACCCCTCACTGGTGGAGCATCCTTTGCTCCCGGTAGAAAAGCACAGAATTAATATTTTATGCAAAATTAGTAATTTTTTATTCATTGCCACTTCTATGAAGTGAGTCCAATCTACAGTGAATTTGTCTAGAGTGATAAAAAAGTAATTTCAAGTTCCTACACTTTCATTGATTTWACATTTTCCCAAATAATCTTCCCAGTTCTTACATTGTTTCCCTACCTGTCATGGTCTTCTTTTAGACATAATTTTGTTATCTATTACTTTGATCCCAAAATGGTGAGGGAGTGCTACATGAAAAGAAAAAAAATAATGGGAAATAGGCCCAGCAAATGGAGTTAAGGAGAGATAGGAAGGAGCCAGGATCTGTCAGCTCCCCGGGGCCCTGCAGGATGCCTGGGAATGACAGACAGCATTTTCCTCAGACGAGGCCAAACACATTTCTTGATAAACTAATTAAGCAAATGTGTTGAAACAATGTGAGTGTAACTTGCTGCTCGCTCTGTGCATGGCTGGGGCTGCTCGCAGGGCAGGAGGCAGCCCTGTGGGCAGCAGGGCATTCTGCCAGGGCCATGGGACCGGAGCAATCTGGGAGTGGGTCACGAGCGCTGCACCCGAAGTGCCTGCTCCAGGAAAGATCAGTGGGTGCCCAGCTCTGCACCATTGTGTGGAACAGGGATCACTTTATGGGGTTTGTCTGAAATAAAGTGAGGTGYGAGGTGGACTGTGGCATGTCACTGTCCCCGTTAGCTGGGCTAGCCYGTGAGAGTTCAGCCCCAGCAAGAGATGGGATATTCTGTGGGTCACACTGACAGGAGTATTGAGGGATGTGCTGCAGGGACCTCTGGGCAATAGYTCTGGGTAAAATCAGCTGCAGGAATTGAATTACTGCTGCTGGAGGTACTGGCAGGAGYAAAAAGGAAGATGGTGGAGAAGAAGGAAGCCCAGTGCACCCATCAGGTGAGCTGGGAGGCAGCAGCTTTGGGGTACCCTGAGCTCATTCTGTGTGCATCACTTCAGTGCTGTGCCTGCAGCCTTCCTCCTCTGCTCACACGTGTGATCTGGGCCCTGASCAGGGCACATTTGTACCTTTAGACCTTCTCCTCTTTGATGACACAAGAAGCATCACTGAGTTTAGTTCGATGTCCCCAGCATTCCYTGCCTTTGTATTTTTCCTGCAGCCAAAAATAGAGAGCAGGAGAGCGGTGCCAGGGCGGCTGCTCCCTGCCTGGGCTGGGGACTCCCTTCCTCCACCCCCTTGGAGCCAGACCATCAGCAGCAGCAAAATGAAATATTCCCATCCCACATGCTCTCAGGATGAAAGATTACATCCTATCCTTCCTTCTCCTCCCTCTTGGTCCTCCACTGCCTTCCAAACATGACGTTGGGCCACGTGTATCCGCAGCAGCRCTCGCTCAGACATCACAACCTGGACTTGACCCCTGAGGTTCTGGCTCCACCGAGTCTTCCTGGCCATTTCRGGCAGCAGGAACCTCTGTCAGCACTGGTGATGGATGGGTTCAGTGGGAGAGAGGCCTTCAGACAAAAAGTCTCACAAACACAGCGACAGGGAAAAGTAAAATAGACCCTGAGCACCAGCAGCTTGTGGTAAGCAGTTTGTGGCTCAGAGCTGCAAAGGGCTGTCCCTCCTCAGGGACTGGATTGTCACCATCCTTTTCTGCAGCCCGTGGTGTGCTTGGAAAGCTTTTTCTCTTGCCCAGGTATGTGTTGGCTTTCAGGYTTTCCCACTCTTCATCCTAACCACCAAGAGCTGGAAATAAATCAAAGAGCAGCAAATGTTTCTCTAGTGCATTGAGAAGCACAGATGTGCAGGGACTGCCCAGGTGGAGGAACTGCCACCACAGGCACAACACCTGCCTGAGGCCACAGCTCTGGTTATGCACAAATCRGCTCCCAGGAATGATGATGGTCCATGGGTATCTCCAACTAATTGTGATCAGCCTGGCTTGACCAGCAGACAACTTTATTATGTCAGGACAGCTTCTGGATGGGATCCATCTCCCCAGAGCTGTGCTATCTGCAAGATGTCACTGAATTCAAGGTGATCTGGCATCCCTGCCCAGCACCCACCCCTCGCAGCCTGGCTTGGGGTGGTGGCTYGCACTGCAGGAATCCTTGGAGAGAGACAGCCTGGTCTTGGGGACATCAATCTCAKGACTCCTCTGCAGTGTTGGGGAAGCCAGTGCAGCCAGAAGAGGAAATGAGGGCAGAGGAGAGAGGATCTGACCTTGTGTTTCTGCCTCCTTTTCCAGATTAAGCCATTTCCTTATAAGAGACACACACCCTGCAGTCCAAATATTAGCTGAGTTTCCGTTTCAGGCAATGCCATCAGCAGCAAACCCAGCCCAGCATGCGCCTGTACCTGCTCTCCATTGCATGACATCTGAGCCTTGAAACCCCATCAACTGTTCAGACAAGCCTTTCCTTTGTGTTTGCAGGGCAGATGGCAAGGTCCTTCACAGCACCAGTAGCCTGAGCGCTGGATGGGACAGTCACAGCAGCCCTTTGCTGCTGCCCTGACTGCACAAGGAGCAGAGCAGCTTCTGGGACAGCTGAATTCATGCCACTCCTTCCTCCACCCCCAAAGCAGCAACGAGCAGCCCCATTGTGCAAACCATTTCCTTCAGCCAGGGGTTCAAGGCTGAGGACTAATCCTTTGGGAATATTGGTTGTGCCCAAGGATGAGGGGTTGCTGCTGGATGTGACTGTGCAYGCTCCAAACCCTTGCCCTGATTGCCCGTGCCCCTCATTCACCTGGTGCTTTATGATGGGCTTTGCTAACACACATGAAATTTAATTTCCGGTTATTAACCCACAAAAAGGTATTGCTGTCTTCAGAATTACACTGCTTCCAATTAGTGTTGCCCTTTGGTTTATGGTATGTTGTTTTTCTGGAAAACCTTTGAACCAGGCTGTGCACCAGCTGAAGGGCATTCTGGGGCAGTTAATAAAGATTAACTCTTTGGAGCAAATACCTGTTCTGATTTTGATTTCACCCTCACAAGGGAAGGGGATCTCAGGAAATCCCAGATGTCTCTTTACCTTCCTTTTTTTTTCCCTCCATATATATTTTCACTCTTTCCAGTTCCCATTTTCCTGCCTTGCCAAAGGCAGTGTCCTTCTTTCTGTTGTCACAGTAGAATGGTCGTGACAAAGGAAGAATTTCCTTCAGAAGCAGGACATGCAGCCACTGCACTCCTGCTAGAGAAAGCCTTTGGGCTGGCTTTGTCCCATCCTTCTGTAAAACCTGTGTAGAGAAGATAAAACTTGTGATAGCAAGAGGAGAGAAAGTGCTTATTGTCACTTAGGAACAGTGATACACAAATTTATTTGATGCCTTGCTCATTGTTGACTCTCACTGCTCACCTTTTCCCATGCAGCYGTGAAATTTTATGCCTCAGAGTCAGCTTTAGTGTTTCTGCTTTCTTTAGTRTTTCTTATAATTTATTCACCTCCTTACCTTCAAACTATCAAATACAAAGACAAAAGTGTCCTCAATGTATGTATTTTCACTCTGACTGGCTTTCAGCTTATGTTTGTTATTACATTACACTTCTATCATGCTGCAAAGGCTGTAGTCTCCCATGTTCATTTATTTTGTTCCTTCATTAGACTTTTCCCAAGCAAAATATTTAAAACCAACAGGAAAAAAAAAGAAAATTTACCTTAGGAAATTTAGCTTGCATTGCTGACTTTCAGCCAAACAGTTCTCTAGACTTCTTGCAGCTCTCCCAGGAGACAGATGRTTTGCAGTGTGGGTGTTTGTGCAGTACCTCTGCAAGGCAAGTCCCATCTCTGAAAACCCGCTGCTGGGTTCTTGGAGTTCCAATGTGTGCAGAACTCCATCATCTCTAATTTCAAGCAAGAAAGTGTTGATTAGAGTAATTTGTGAACAGGTTTGATGTTTAGAAAKACCAGATCCTCATGGATTTCATTGCAGTTCAGGAGCATCTCATCCCTCAGATGCAAAAAAAGACAAGACCTACGTGCTGGGCAGCCATGGATCAATATAATCCTTGGCCGTGCTCATTCTTTATGGAAATGGGTGCCTCACTCTCTGCCTGTTTGAACAGCCTTGTTTAATCAGCTCCCCTGGACCAGCACTTCTCCAAAATCTGCTCCATAGAGCAACGAGCCCAGGATTCCTGAGCGGGAATTCTTGGCAGCTCCCCGTTTCCAGCATGGCTGTACATCTGCAAGGATGTGCAGCAAGCTGAATGACTCCAGCCTTGGTGGGTCTGAGGACATTTATTGTGAAGAGCAGCTGGGGAACCATCAAAGTAATTGCTCTGGGCTGATGTACGTGTTTCTAATGAGTCTCACTGCAGAGGGACTTATTCAGTGTCTGCGTTATTTACACAGGACAGCACTATCAGTAAAAGGCCTTATTATCTTCTCTGTATTTGTTTCTGTATCTTTCAGTTTAGCAACTCTCAAATTCAATGTGGCTTGTGTTTTTTTATTATTTTTATAGCTTGTTTCCTCTTTAGTGATATTATCATGGAGCCAATAAAACTGCTTTCCTTCTACATCTGGTCAAGGGAAGATTTTGCTGGGTACACGAGTCATATTTCTGTAAATGCCTCCAAGTGAATATAAAAAGCTGTTGGAAGCAATTGAGTTTACTGTTGCCTTATGTACTGTCATTAATTAGGAAATAAAGTGAACTGCATTTTATATCACTTGTAATCAAAATGTTACAGTCTTAATGTGAAGTCTTCCAAGTGCACAGCTTCAAAGCAGGCTCTGTTCTTGCACAAATGAGCAGTGAGGAGAAAGGATACAGAGATTCTTTAAATTTTAAAATTCATGGCCCAGATTTTCTGAGTGCTGTCCTGCAGTGAGGCAGGATGGAAACAACTGCACCGATGGGGTGGGCAGGCAGGATAACTGCACCTGGACAACCTTTGCCTTTGTGTTTTATTCCACTACTGCAGCATCCCAGTAACTCTGGTTACKGGGGATGGCTCCTCTATTGGGAGGAGCCAACAACAGAGCACCCATCATCTGCAATCTTTACTTCAGATTAAACCAATGGTTTCACCCCTAAAGTCTATTTTCATGAAATTCAGAGTTTTCTTGATCCCCTTTCCTGCCTCCCCGTATAAACACCAAGCAAGATAAAATATAAATAATAAAAGAAACACAAACAAAATACTTGAAAAGAAAAGAAGGCACAAAAAAAAAAGGCATTTCATCAGCAACCCTTTTTCCATAACCTTTAACATTAGGTGCCTTTGTCAAGTCCATTAGGACCATATCTGCACTTTCCGGAGTTTGAATGCTTTCATATATTTGGCTCCATATGAACAAACTGGTGGAGCAAACATATTAGTAGATCATTTGCCATGTACATGATTCAGATACCCAGACATGTACAAAACCCAGGCAGGGATTAAGCAAGTCTGACAGCACTGAAGTGACTCCAGTTCTGTGTATGTATAAGCGATAATGAACCAAAGGCCCTGTTTGCCTTCAAATAACACACCAAATGATTAATTAGACAGAGGGCATGAGTAATAATCACAATATTATATGCTCCACCATAATGGAACGCTGCTCTCTTCTTGCTTTGTTCCTCTAATCTCTGAGAGGCAAATATCCACTGGGTGTTACCAGCAGAGTGGGAGGCAGATTGTTGTTGCTCACAGGTTATGAGCAGCACTTCTTTCCCACTGTGATTTTACACCCTGAGGACATACAGAAAACCTCTTTGGAAAATACACAATTGCTAAAGGATTAAAGGGATCTGCAGGGGAAAAAAAAAAGCAGAGTTCTAGCTGCAGATTACAGACTTGAACATGTTCCCATTAAATTAAATGGCAAAGTTTTCTTTGATTCGGTGCTGAATCCTGAATGCTTTATCATCAAGACATTCTTTGCTAAAAGTCATAGTTTGTCATAGACATACATTAAAAAAAAAAAAAAGAACAGTTGCTCAACCCCTTATTTCCTGTTTATTCATTTCTTTCTGCTGTGAAGAAAGCTGCCCTTTTGAGCATTTACCAAGCAGCTCTTCAGGCAGGGGCTCCCACCCCGGCGATGCTCGTGGTGAGCTGGCCACAGGCACTGCTGGGTCCCAGCCTGGAGTCAGCAGACGGAGCAGCAGCCTTGGCTTGCTCCTGTCTCCTTGTCCCTCCAAGGAGCAGCACGGATGGCACATTTCCAGCATGGACTGGAGAGCTAAAGATGATGTCAGGAGCCACCTTACATCTTGGTCCCCTGCCCAGAGACCAGGCAGCAGCAACTGCACCAGCACAGTTCCAAACTGCAATCCCAAATTCTCTCTGCAATCCCAAACTGCCTCTGCAATCCCAAACTGCCTCTGCAATCCCAAACGGCCTCTGCAATCCCAAATTCTCTCTGCAATCCCAAATTCTCTCTGCAATCCCAAACTGCCTCTGCAATCCCAAATTCTCTCTGCAGTCCCAAACTGTCTCTGCAGTCCCAGCCCTGCCTCCCTACTTGGCTAAACAGGACCAGGGGATAAAATCCCCCACTAACACTCAGTGCCTTTATGGTGAGATCCATGCTTATCCCCAGTTCCCCCACACACCATACAACAGCCCTAGGGAAGGTGCACACAGGTACAGAGCCAAAAAACGTTGTCAGGTTTGAAATTTAACTGATGCTAAACCCAACTAAACAGACACACTCTTTGTTTTCCTCATTTAAGCAACAAAACCCATTTTTCTGTATTAGCTATATATAACTTTGCCATCCTACAAKGTTAAAAATATTATAGGCAAATTCCTGTCTTTGCCTATTTTTAGTTGCCATTGTCCCCTCTGACATTTTGGTGCACATATTGACTTGGATGCTCGTGGAGCTGGCAGAGGTTCTGCAGGGGCTGTTCAGTAGGAAGCCACCAGGGAACACAAGCTGTGATGCATTTCTGCATTTTAATTCATTAATTAGAGCTCAGCCCAAGGGAAACTGGTGCACTTCCTCAAGCACCATTTTATCTTCTCCCCCAGGGACCCTTGGTTTTGGAGGGAGGGAGGGAGTGATCACACTGCCTGTGTGGGAGCAGCCCCAGACAGTGGAGTTTACAAAGGAATATTTGCTTTTTGCTACTGTATTTTCCTCCTTCAAATGACTCCCACCTCTCTTCCCTCAAACAGTACCTGGTTGGGGGTGGACTGTGCAAGCAGGCTGTGTTCAAGYGAAGCAGCATCAAGTTTTTCAGTCCCCAGGGTATTTCTGTTGCATCATCRCTTTCTGGTGAGAATTTTTATCTAGGATTGCAAAAAGTGCTTTCTCATTCAGTGAGAGTGCAATGTTTCCGACATCAGCTCTTGGTCTCTCTCTGCCTTTGGAGCACATGTTGAAGCCACTGATGGATGGYGTGAATGGAGATGTGAGAGACCCTCACAAGCTGCACCAAGCTCCTGCTTGCTTCAGTAGAACCTGTGAAAATAAGCGTGAAGGTGTCTACCAGGCACTCCAGAAACACTGCCTGGRTAAACTTGGGAAAACTGGCAACTATTAATGGTTTAACTATCTTTGTAACATTGCAGCAACCTCTGAAACACAGAGCCAGGCAGCTCTGCCAGCATGAGTCATGAAAATCAGACTTCTCACCACGTCTTGATCCACATTATCCCATTCCCTGCCACTTCCCTTCCCACAGCTCTGCAGCACCCTGCACCCCACAACTGCTCTCCTTGCCAGGCAAATGCCTCCCTGACATTTGCACACCCTCTCTTGTGACCAGCCTCGGCAAAGTTGGAGTCTGATGCAGAAGGGAAAACATTCCCTTCACTTGACATACCYAGGTGTTAAAATGGAACAGGCTCGTACAGGGAAAAACCCTGGCCCTTATCAGCGTGACATTGTGGAGTCTCAGGATCATAATCCAATATTAGTGTGTGATAGAGCTCCTGCTGGTGGTGCAGGGGGAGAGGTGGGACCTTGGGAGTGACCTCTGCCAGGGTCACCTGCCTTGAGCCCCCAGCACCTCCCTCAGATGGGGATTTGTGACTTTGGGAGGGGAGAGGAAGGTCGAGGACACCTCCTTCCCAGTCACTGCCCTTGTGCAAAACGCTCTGCAAGAAGGGCAAGCCACGGCAATAATCAGATCTCTCCTTCATGCCCCAAAAGCTTCACAAATTTACATCAGGAAGGAGTGTGGGAAACGTGGAGAACTCTATGGGGRGAGACACAGAGGGCCTGAAGAGGAGGTTGGATGCAAATCAGTGTCTCTGTCCATCAATCCAACCACCAAATCCACCCTCTCCCCCACTCTGCAGGCCACAATCTCATTTGGGTTCCTGCCCTTTATCCTCGAATTTCTCAATTACTCCAGGTTTCAAGGCCCTCACCTTTTTGGCGCCTGGATAATCCATTCAGGGGCAATCTCTGCACTCTGTGCACGGCGATGGCGGCCCTTGGCTCAAAGGTTATTGTGTGGAGCAGAGTTTGGCCCCTGGTCCTGCTTCTGGATAAGGATGTTGGACATCAGGAGGCAGCTTTCCATGGTCTCTCTGCTCTGAGCATGTCAAGGCTTTGCTGAGGAGAACAGAACTTAAGGCATCAAACTCTCACATCCAACTGGGATCCATGAAATTCACCTTGTTCCCTCATCCTGCCATCAAATCCCAGCCAACAAGACCCAAAGGGACTCTGAATCTTTCCTCTTTTTGTAAATAAAGGGGTGTGTATGTCAAGGCATTGTACTTGGATGTGAACCTGGAGCAGCCCTGTGCCAAATGATGGCTTACGAGCATTAAATCTCTGCTGGGAGGGCTGCACTTCAGTCCCTCTGGCACCCTGGCATCCCCCAAGCCTCCCCCAAAACCCTGCCTGCAGCTGTCAGAGCCAAACCGGCCACATGTGCTGGTCCATGTTTATCTTTCTCTAATCACTCTGGCTCAAGGAAGGACATTTAACATGTCAATCACATTCCCATTACTGTAGCACTTCATTAGTGCACTGGAATGAAATCCTGAGAGAAATTCTCTTGAAGGAAAGGGGTGGAGAAACAGGCTGGGGAGTCTGCAAGGTTAATTCCCTGGGGAATTGCTTTATTTTTTTAATTCACTGCAAATTCAATCATGTTTGGCAGCTATTTTAAGGAAAAAACAATTACCTTTGGTGCTAAGACACCATGGAGACGAGGATAACTTGGGACTGGTTTGAGYTATATCCCTAAATAAAAACCAGGTTAAAGTTGTTCCGAACCAGGGGCAGGAGAAACAGGACAACAAATGGCACTGCTCACCTAGGCAGGCACACACCACCTCTCCCAGTAGTGAGATCCAAACCTAATATTAAAGTTTAGTGTGGCTGTGGGTAGATGATGCTAGAAATCCTTCTTTTTCTTTATTTTCCACAGTCTGTACCAGACAATTCCATCAAAACAGCAGCCCCTGCTTGTTTGCACCCCACACAGATCCATGGGATGCACAGGAGCTCCTCAAAGCCCAGCATTTGTCCCAGACTCCAGCAGCTGCTGAGAGCATCCATTTATAACAGAGACACTGGAGATCCCTCCCAGCACTCCAGAAAGGCTCTTTACGTCATAAATTGTGTTTAAAGACTCTTTCAAGGAGACAAGCAAATTTAAGAGGGCAGTTAGCTCCTGGCACTTAGATGCATAACTTTATTTGAGTATTCAATTTCCTCCTTCATTCATAAAGTAAACAATCTGAGTTATCTGAAAGTGACTGTATACTCCTGCAGTGTTTTCTTAAAAGAGTCAATAGGAGCAAGGCGACATAAAATGCTTCAGAGAGCATGACACAGGAAAACACCAGCCTTTAAATTATACACATTCAGGAAACGGTTGAATTCAGCATTTTAGATGGAAAGGTTAAAATGTTTGTGCTGAATTGTATTAAATCTTTCACCAGTAAATCCTGTAGGAAGCAGAACATTTGAAGGAACCTACTTATTCCCAGTGTCTAGGAAAGACTCCCAGAGTTTCAAAGGAAAACGTCCATTAATCTCATTGGACAAGTGCAATCTAATAAAAGCTGTTGTTAAGTTAAGGCAACTTGGTTAAGTGTTTTCCAAATTTAGGTTATACCCCCACACCCCCAAAAAAATCCCTGTTTGGTCTGAAGTGGAGAAGCTTTGTTGCGTTTCAGCCTGAAATGATGTTTTTTGGGAAGATTTTGCCAGCCTTTGGGGAATTACAGCTGGGTGCTGGCAGGGCTGGCCAGGGCTCCTCAACAGCAGCTCAGCTCCACCCTGGGATGGGTTTGTGGGTTCAGGCCCCTCAGCAGGACAAACCCACTGTCCCCTCGCAGTGGTTTCACTTCTCAGWCACAATCCAGACTTTATTACACGGATTGGTTTTACCCCAATTCCACAACAAAATCCAGAGCCAARAAAGCAGGGCCATTCCTGCCCCTGACCTCCTGCTGAACCTTTTCCAGGTCACTTTGCCTCATGACATCCCAGCTCCAGTCACTGATGAAATGTGGATGTGACAGATGACTTCTGACATGAAGATGACACCAGAAAGTGCCCTCATAAGCACAGGGTTAAAAATGGGGAGCCAAGCTTGAAAGTCTGATAGAGCTTAAACATTTTACCTCTGTTTGACCAAAAATCTTTCTGGGGAAAGGAAGGAAATCAACAAGGCAGCATATTCACAGCCTCTTTCCAAATTAGAACAGAATTAATAATTTCAGTGAAGGACTGAAAATGCACAGATATAATTTTTAAAGAGGAATTCAGCACTTTTGGAGTCTGGAGTGCCTGATGATCCAAAGTTGAAATTTGTGAGCTTCCCTATGGTCAGCTCAGCCTTGGCTGGGAAGGGAAATTCTCAGCTTTCTTACAAAACAAACTAAAAGCAAAACAAACCACTTTTCCTGGTGAGACTTTCATTCAATTCAGCAGACTCAGGAAGCYCCTGAGATAAGGCTCCACTCCAAGGGTACGCTCCACACTGAGGCCTAGACCTGACCTGGCAATTAGCAGAGCAGAACACGCTTAATGAGCTACCGCATTGGGCAGCCTGGCTCAGGAGGGAGAAATAACCCAAACCTTGCCTTGTGTTTTCTGCAGACCAATTGTGCACTTCAATAAAAGGCATCAGTGATAATGAAAAGCATGCCAGTCTCCCAAGAAACCTTCTGAGGAAGTCCCCAGATTTCCTGCTTCTGGGCAAGATTGAGAAATCACAGGAATTTATTTCTCCCTGACTTTTTTTTTTCCTCCTAGTTTTGGGTTTCAGTGAGACATTCAGAAGCACTTAAATATTGAGTTTAAAAAAGCTTCTMAACCTCAGATCAGATTCTGGTTTTGTGTGGATTTGTTTTCTGATTAAGAGGTAAGTAGATTTCTGTTTTATCCAAACCAATTTGCCATGAGTTAGGGACTGATCTTTAGCCAGTTGCTCTTTGAGAAATCTAAACTAAATTTAATTACAGGAGTGGAAGCCAGCTATTTTAGAAATTGTGGATGCTGTTGTGGTTTTATTTTTGGCTTTTGCCTCTTGCAAGTGGAAGTGGGTTTGGTTGCCATTTATCCGGGCTGCCTTTAAAAACCAAAACCAACTCCATCTGCAGTGACCTCCCTCAGCTTTCTCCAGATGTGTCTGATTTTGTGGTTGTGTTCCAAGCCTCACTGACACCACTGTGGCCAAAGTGATTGGTGGGTCACCAACCAAGCCACAAAGGCAAAGMAAGACAGGAAAAGTGAAGAGGTATCTACATTTCAGAGCAACCATAGGCTTCAAAAGTTGAAGAAAACTTTTAGTGTGAGCAGAGATCTTCTGAAGGCTGGAGCTCCTGAGAAGGTGCCAAMATCTCAAGGCAGCTCGTGGTGCCCYCAGTCTGCCCTGGCTGTCCCAAAATGCTGTAAAGCAGTGCTTTGTAAAAGTCCTGTTTGCACTTTGGTTTAGATATGTCCAAAATTTCCAGGRGTAGGAAACAAGGGCAGGTCCAGCGCCCAGGAGAGCCCCAGGGTGCTCCTGCTCCCCCAGCTTTGCCACCTCGAGGCGATGGGGCAGGTGTGGTGGCTCTTCTGTCCCCAGGTTTGGTRGCATTAGCACCACAAAGGTGTCACTGCCCCTGAAATGGGGGCACCCCACAGAGCAGGGAAAGGGGAACTCGAGGCCACAGCTCTGCATTCTCGTCAGGAGGTGAGGGCAAGGTCAGAGTCAGTGACCTCAGAGCACAGCCCGTCCAAGGAGCAGCGCTGTGATTAAAACTGGCTGCTCAGAAATGAGCTACCCATTGTTAATATTTTAAATTGCTAAATCCTCTCTAGCCATGTGCTAATATGAGGCAAAGCTGCATGATTTAAAAGTAAAGCTCAAGCCACTGTCAATCCCTCCTGGGCATGCAGCAAAGCCTGCTGCAGGAATACTGATGGGACCCTTTCCTTCTGGGAGAGATGCTTCTGGAACAGCTTTGCTGGGTCCTCAGCCTCCTTCCAGAGAAGGTGAGGGATCTTTCATGTGTTGGGACTGTGCTGTGACCACAGACACTGCATTCACCCTGAGTGCAGAGCCCAGGACAGAGCTGGCACCGGGCTCCTGCTCACAGACCCTTTCCTGTGGATGCAGGGCTGGATTTAGGAGCAAGCTCTGCAGTGAACCAAGAGAGAAACACACTCAGGAATGGTGTCATGTCCCTCCACTGTTTGTTTTTTTATCATGGGCTTTCTACAGACTCCCATGGAGCTCCAAGATCCTTCTGGCACCTCAGCAGGAAGGGCTTCCCCAGGGGCAAAGCCTGGTTTTGGGCATGAACTGAGGAAACCCCAGCTGAAGACAGGCAGTTCTGGGTTGCTGTTGGCTGGGATGAATGTGGAGATGGAGGAATGACAGYCTGTATTTATCTCTTTTTCCTCCTGAAGGAGGGTGATGGCAGCATGTTCAGCTACACCTGGGTGCCAACTCAATCCCAAACCTTGGCTTGTTGTTATAGCTGCATTATTTAATAAGAAATACATACAGATTATATCCATGATGACCTAATCTGTCAAAAATGCCTTAGCACAGCAGAAAAGCTAGCTCACAATGCTTCCAAAGCCATTCCCATGGAGTGAGGCTCAAACACCACCATCACTCCTGACTCACCAGTGGCTATCACCTTCCCTGTGAGTGCCCTGCTCCTGTTTGGGGCCGTGACATCATGAATCAGGGAGGAAAGATGTCAAGGTCAGGCTCAGGAGTGGCAGCCACCCTGCAGCCCCCGTGCAGTGATGAGCACCCACAGCACAGGAAAGGTGCTCCCACAAAGCAAACAAAGGTGGATCTGAATCAACTGCCTCCCCAAAAGGCCTCTCTGGTGCCCTTTGAGCAGCAGCAGCTTCCCTGTAGAGCATTGCTGTTGCAGATCCCTGCAGACACACACACGGTGTCTGTTACAGCCTCCAGGGTAAATGATTAACACCCATTCCACCTTGGCACTCACCTTGGTCCTGCTCATGCAGCAGGGGTGGGGTCTCCAGCAGTGTGTCCCCAACCCTCTGGCTGAGGCCACAGCACCAAAAGTGGCTTCAACACCCCCCAGTCAGGTGTCACAGTGGGCTCCTGGGGCTAAATTCCCATCATTTCCATTCATTTCGTGTGCTGGAGCTGTTCTTTACTGCAAGCAAGGAGTGAACAGATGGCAGGAATGGCACCAGCACCTGCAATAACAGTGACACAGGGCCCTGCTCCAYGTCCTGTCTGTGCCCACTTCTCTTTTCCTCCCAAGAGTCTCCCAGGTGGTCCCACAGAAGGGTCAGTCCCATGCCTTTCCCTTGGGAAGGGAAATGTGAGCACAGGTGAAACTGGAGCAGGGGCTGGAAGTTTCTATGAGTATTTGCTTGGAGCCATTTGCTTGGTTTGGAGGAAAAAAATTATAAGAAGCATCTAACTTTGCTGTTTTCTGTCCAGCTGTCCCCCATGTGTGCTTATTTGTGCTCATTCCCAATACAAGGGCTTCCAAATCTTTCCCAGTCATGAAACAACGRTTTTGCACCCAAACCAAGACAGAACCTTCTGCTTGAATGATAAAATTTTCCTACTTCTTGCTGTTTTCTTCTAGGTCATCAGGAAATGCAAATGGATCCCCTTTTTGGGTTRATTGTTTTTATGGAAGAGTTGCTGAGCAGTATCACCTTGTACCAGCTGAGAAATTGGCCCTGGAAGCAGCTCAGCTACAACATCTTCAAACAGCACAATGATCAGGGTCTGCTGTTGGCCACATTTAACACTGCTGRGGAAATCCTTGCTATGAAATTCTTTTTGAAATTCCAATATGAATGCATTTCCTAATGATGCTAAGGAGAGCCTGCAACAACAGGGCAAAGGCTGGCAAACCCCAGCAGTCCCAGGGCATCAGAAAACTGCAGGTRAAGATGCTTTTTTGCCAAGTTTGACCATAAAAACTGCCCAAAACTTCTCCCCATCCTTCTTCTTAGCACCTCTGTATCCCTGACATGTTACCTGTGGTGGTGCTCTTGGGTAGAAGTTTTACTGGAACATGGAATTGCTGTTTTTCAGAGAAGACAGCTGGATGAGAAAAACTCCCTTTAACAAGAGCCTTTCTGGAATGTGCTGCTCAACAAGCTTCCCTTTGAGGAGGGACTTCTTTGAAATAAAATCACTTTGCAGAAGGTGTTATTGCTCCTYATTAAGTGTATTCTATGTAAATTTGATACTGAACAGAAGAAATTCTTGGGGACGCTACCTCCTACCCCCTGGCCACAAAGCTTTCTCCAGGAAGGACCACCTGATGGGATGAAAGGACTGRTGTTGTTTGTTTTCTTCTTCTATGCATACAATGGTGAGATTGAATATTCAGCTCTGCTTTAGCTGCTGCACAAGTAAATAGCCTGGATATTTAATTACTGCAGCACATTGACCWGGAAGCAACGTGAGGTTTTTTTCCTGGCTGGCACACGACACCAACTTGGCAAAAAAACCCCAAAACATTGGAGAGGAGCAGTGAAGCAGTGGACTGGGAGTGGGAAGGAACACTGAATTTACCTCTGTGTATCACCAGTCACTTCCAGAAAGATAAAARCCAGCAACAGAGCCCTACACCCCTTCACGCCCTAGAGCACTACTGTRCCTGGGTTCCACCTTCTTCCCAGGAGAAATCTCTTGGATCCAATAATGCTTCACACACTTTTCAACCACAGGACCAAGGAGAGGAAGTTTGATGCCCCCATCCCTCATAACCATGGTGAGGGTGTTCCCCAGCTGGCACAGAGAGCCAAACCACAGACCTGGTGCCCATCTTCTCCTGGTGGCTGCGTCCCCAAGGAGCACTTGGGCAAGGAGCCCTCAAACCCTCACCAGCTGGGTGGTATCTGCAGCTCAGGCAGAGCCCAAAGAGCAGCTGAGCTGCCACACAAGTTGTGCTGAACATTTCTGTGTGCAGCCCAGGAAAAATGATGGTTCTGCGCTGCAGCATAAATGACACCCCATTAGAGAGTCTGGGGCTTTGGGGGTCCGGCAGACACGAAACCACAACTTTCCATTTTCCATGCAGAAAACTATAAGAAAAAAACTTTTTTTTTTTTTTTAAGCAACTGCTTGGGTGAGCAATGATTTTATTGTGCTATTAATCTGACCATRAACAAGAACAACATGTGTTTATAGGCTCAAGTGCTTCATTACTCGCTCGCTGACATGGTAGAAATCACCGTGGCATCAGTTTAAAGTGCAAAATGGAGCAAATCATTGTAGCCACGTTGTAAAATCATCTGGCAGGCAACCTTTGAACAAAGGCAATTGATAGCTCTGAGGCAGCTGTACAACAGCAGTAAACAGAATAGTTGTCCACAAGCCACCAGACCTGCAGGAGAGCAAATACACCCCATGCCTTGGAAGGGGAGGGAGCTCCAAGGGGGCTGAGAAAGGTTTGGGAAAGAGAAGTGAAGGTTGTTCTCTGAAGGTGACAGAGCTGCTGTTGGCACAGAAAGCGGGCAGAGCCCCAGGCTGGAGCTAGGAGGGATGGGACAGTGCCTGCTCTGGGGGGAGCCCCCGGTCAGCTGCAGGGTCTGGTTCTCCCAGACCTCAGTGTTCTGTCTGATCTCCTCCAATCCTGTCACCTCAAACATTCAAATTCCTGTCACAAACTGTGTGGGCTGAGCTGGGCCGTGCCACCAGGAGGCTGTGGGAGCAGGATTGRGGATGCACCCTGAGCTGGGAAGATCCAAACTTTCCCATGGTTTTTGTTCACATCTGCTGGGGGCAAATGCTCCTCTTTGCCATGCAATGGGGGGTACAAAGGGACGTGGATCCCCGAGGGAAGGACTTCAAAGTGGCAACMGGGGGAAGAGTGGCTAAATATTGCATGGACCGCCTGGATGTGGGTCTGCAGGCCTGGGACCTGCACAGGGGTGCTGGCTTCKCTGTGGGTGCAAAGACCTGGAGGGAAGGAATTTCCTCTGTCCCAGAGGGCTGGGGAGACGCTGCCTCTGACATGAGGAGACCAAGGGACACCAGCCTGCAGGAGTGGCCCCTGCCATGGGAATGGGAGTGAAAAACTGGAAAACACCGCCAAGAAGTGAAAAACTGACATTGTGGGTGATGTCACCAGTGAGGGCAGGGAGTGAGCAGGAAGGAAAAATTACACATGTCCCAGTTGTTTCACTTCTTGTCCCTCTGCCTCGTTTCGTCTGTCACCAGCCCCCGGCGCATCCTGACGGTTACCAACAGGCAATAAATAAAACCTCTGGAGCCACTGGTGTCAACATCTTGGCATTGTTTAGGTCTCCTTGTTTGCCTTTAAAATAACTCTCCTCCTCAGGGTCACGCAGATGAAAAAGCGAGGACCCCCTGCCATCACCCATAGAAATCATCCTGCCATGACTTGTGCTGTGCTGCCTTTTTTTATTCCTGTCTGCAAAGTTTGGGGTTTGGGAGGTGCCTGGGAGCTCTGCCCATTACCCAGGGCTCTGCTGCCTCTTGCCTCCCTCGGGCCACATCACCCACTTCTGGCTCCCRGAGGCGCACTCAGGGCTGGATTTGGGATGGTGTACCCCGTGCTGCTGGCTTATCTGCTGCCTGCTGGCTGTGCCTGGCTCTGCTGCGGATGTTGGCCGGCCAGAGAGTGGAAAAACAAACGGTGGAGATGTGGATCCACGGTCAGAGCCTGGCCCTGCAAACACGGCGTGCCACTGCTGGGGCTGGCACTGGAGGGAGGCCATGCCATGGCAGCCTTTGCCCTGGCACTGGAGCTTGGCATCATGCAGGCTGCTAATGAGGCTCTGGGGGCACAAGAAATWCTCCTCCAAAGACAGTTTTCATCCATGGGCTCTGATAAAAGGGTGGCTTGAACCCTCACCGTGCCTGCACAGACCAGCCCCTGCAGGGCACCAGTGCTGCCCAGGGCCTGGAGCATCTCCCTTCCTCCAGCAAGGGTTGCATGGTGGAAAGCATCATGCTCCATCCCAGCTGAGTTGTGACCTGATGTCAGATTCACTCTCCCTGATCCTCCTTAGCCTGTTGTTTATAATAAAAATCAAGCGATCCATCTCCCCTGACAAGAGGAAGAGTTGCTCCAGGAAGCCCTGGACAGGTCAACTTCTATATAAAGGAACTATTACTTGACAGTTTCCTGGCCATAAATAGCTGTACAGCGAGGCTGGGGATTTTATTTAGAAATAACAAATAAAGTAGGCCATAAGTAACTTCATGACCTTGCTCCCCCCTCATTTCCCACCCATGTCTCCCCTTCAGTAGGGTCCATTCCTCATCCCCAGGTTCCTTGGGACTTACAGGACCCCCATTTCTCACTTCTGAGAAGCTGCAGAAACATGCTGTTGCCAGCTTTTGGGAGTGTGGTGTGGGTTTTGCATCACTGAAGATGTTTTGCTACAGCTCAGCTCCAAGAAATTGTATTTTACCTGGCCTTCATTAAAATAATTGAAAAGCAATTTGCTCTGCATGGCTGAAAGCTGGAAATTTTCCACTCAAAACATCCCCAAAACTGGATTCAAACAATTACACCTCCAACATACCCCTTATTTTTCAGTCCCTCAAGCCTTTTTTTTAAAGTTTTGGACGACTAACTTCTGATTTTCTAATGCTCACACTTGGCAACATCAAAACCAATCAGGAAATACAAAAGAAAAACCCAGCATTTTAGTATTCTTTTATTATTGGGAGGTTTTGACCATTTTTGTCATGTCCTTTGCCTAAAATAATAATAAAAACCTCTTTGTTTGGAGCTGGAAAGGGAAGAGCAGCGTGTTTATTTCATGTATGACTCATCAGCTCAGTGTTGATACGCGAAACGCTTCAGAAGCTAACACTCTATAGAGATGATTGTTTTTAATATAAAACAGTAAATGTTTAAAACAACCATTCTTTGTTTTTTTCTCTCTCTCTTTTCTTCCTGTTGTGGCCAATAAAACATAAGGCAGGCCACGTAGCTTACATTTTAATAAAATTAAGTTATTTGGTGCCATGTTATTACAGTCTTTTATTGGAAAGTGGAATAAATTGCACACAGTGGAGTCATAGGAGGGAGAAATCACTGCGAATAAAGAGATTCTGGGATGCATTTATTTGCTGGTTTCATCTCAGAGGAGGAAGGCGTTCCCCAGGAAAACGGAGGCTCCGGCCTTGGGGGAGAATGAGTTTTTGGGGACCTGCTGCCACAGTGGGGCCATCCCAAGCCCCATCCAGCTGGCGTTTCCCAAGGGCATCCTCCAAGAGAATCCTGTCCTGYGGCTGTGCTGGATGCTCCGCAGCCGGGGCGCCGGGGCCGCTTGCTCTCCTGCCCATCACACAGCCACAAAGGTTGGTCCCGAGGCTCTCTGTGGGTGCCGCTGGTTCCTAGGCCAGCGCCAGGGCACACCAGGAGTCCTGCCGGAGGGGCACGCTCAGCCCGGGCTGCGGGGCCATGCTGCCCCCAGAGAAGCTGTAGTCCTCGGGCTCGAACTTGAACTCGCCGGGCAGCGCCTCGTCTGACTGGCTCTGTGCCTGCCCCGGAGGGAAGAGAGGGGTTAGGAGGGAGGGCATCAGCCGCCGGGCTGGGCTCATGGCGCACAGGGAGCGCTGGGATGGGCTGGGAACGGGGTGGGTGTGGTGTGCATAGGCAGCCTCGACAAGGGGAGAGAATGACGTACCTTCCTCTATTTTATTATAGAAGGTTAAATATTATATTATATTATATTATATTATATTATATTATATTATATTATATTATATTATATTATATTATATTATATTATATTATATTATATTATATTNATATTATATTATATTATATTATATTATATTATATTATATTATATTATATTATATTATATTATATTATATTATATTATATTATATTATATTATATTATTCTATATTATTCTATATTATTCTATATTATTCTATATTATTCTATATTATTCTATATTATTCTATATTATTCTATGTTATATTATGTTATGTTATGTAATATAATAATAATATTATTATATTATATTATATTATATTATTATATAATTATGCTATACTATTATAACGTAATATAATATTATGTTATGTTACATTATATTATTCTAAATCATATTCTATTATTATATTATTCCATATTCTATTATTCTATATTCCATTCCATTCTATTCTATTATTCTATATTCTATTCTTTTATTCTATATTCTRTTCTATTCTATTATTCTATTATTCGATTATTATATTATATTACATTATATAGTATCATATMGTATCATATCGTATCAYATTATTCTATATTCTATTCTATTCTTCTATATTATATTACAGTATGTTACATTACATCTAAACTGAATCTGCCAAGCACTCAACTGCACACAACTGCACAGAATTTCGTGACTCTCACCCAACAGTCCCAACACACACACACACACGCCTGGCCCTGATGGGCCAAGGCAACAAAACCCCATCACTTTGCGTAAACAATCTCCATATTGCATTCTGCTTTTGCACAAACACAGGCACAACAAATGACGAGAATTGTTTTTTCTTTCTCTGGGGTTCAGAGAATGTGAAACCCAGAGATATTGTTGGGAAGGATTGTGCCTTGCTTTTCTCTGGGAAGAGAAATGTGGCCACAGGTTGGTTATCCCTGATGCTAAAATTCCCTTCAGAGCAGTCCAGAGCTGGGCAGGATGGTTCCTGCAAGTAAAATGACTAGGCAAAGAGGAGGCGTCCCAGGGCCCATCTGCATTTATTCATTGATTAAATATGTCTATTTTTAGGTGTGTACATATTTTTTCAGAGCACAGCACAAACCRGATTTCTTGGTTTCAAACAAAAACCCCACCCTGTGTGGTGTAATCAGCGCTGCACCAGGCCCTTGGGTGCTGGGGCTGAGCTTCCTCTCCATATAAACATGTCCAGAACAGGGAGAGCTTAGACTCAGCATAAAGATAGTGTTGGGCCACACAATTTTGATGTGTTAGTGGATTTAGAGCCTTTTTCTTCCTCTATCAAGGTGAAATAGCAACCAGCCCCTCAGGAAAGCTTGGGACAGGAGTGGGGCCTCTGACAGATCACAGCTCTGTGGTCACTGGGCGCCTCAGGGCTAAAAGGTGCAGGTGACACATGCCCAGGATGCCTTTTCTTGGGAACTACAGRGGATTCCACCCTGGGCTGATCTCATCAGCTCAGCAGTGTTGTGCTTTCTTGGTGGGAGGTGGGAATTAACCTCAGCTCTGCACAGAAGCCACAGCARAGCTTGGACACCCCAGCTCTCCCCTGCAGCATGAAAGATCCCATGGGAAGCCAACAGGCTGGAGACCTTTCTCATCCACAGCACCCTGGGAGCTCACGCTCCCTGCTTTCCTCAGCAGGCTGGTGGCCACRGTGCAATCAATTAATTGCTTCACCTCATCAAGGCCCCCAGGAGARCAGCCGTGGAGGTGAGTGGATGTCCCACCCCAGCAGGAGATGGCTCTGGCCCTGTCCCTTACCTGGGACACCGACACGATGGTTTGTCCAGGGTACTGTGAGGTTGTGCTGGGCTCTGACTTTAAAGTGACCGTGCTGTCTGAGGTGGTGATGGAAGAAGGGGAGTTCGTGGCCGAAGTCGTGGATCCTGGAAGACAATTGGAGGAGGGCAGTGAAGCAACGTAGGTGCAAGTCTGCTTTTAAAAAAATTATATTTCAACAGCAACCATGACATCTCACAGCATGACTCTACTGTTTTCTTTCTAACACATTTGTGTCAGAAAACACTTCGTATTAGACTGTCAATATGCTGATGGAGGAGGAGCAACCTTTTCACAATCTGTCAGTGTTTTGTTCCCATTACTCAATTTAGCCCAAATCTGCTCACACATGAGCACGGCTCACTGGAGCCAGGTGCACACAGCCCAGAGGAACCTCACAAGAATATGACAGAACTGAGATTTCCCACCAAGCATCCTCCTATCATATGAGGTCTGTGCGGAAATACAGGCCCCAGATCTAAAGCAATCAACAAATAAAAATTCTCATYATTTTATAACTATCATAATTCCCGCAGGAGAGGAAAACATTGTAAACTGTGCTCCAAGACCCCAGGATGGATCATAACAGCACTGTACCTGTGGAGGCTTTGCCTTTGGTAATGTTTTTAGGCTTCCTTTTCCTCGTCTGGATGCTTTCCTTTTTCATGGCCAGAGGTCGTGGTACCTTGACATTCATAAGGTTTGGAATCATTAATATTGTATTTTATTCAGCTCCTTCCCACACGTGTTGCTCTCCTATTTCTGTGCTGTAGCTCATGCAAAGCACCTAAAGTCCTTGTCCTTCACTAAGAGCTATTTTTCTCTGCATCAGGCCTTGGCTGGAAGATATATAAGGCTAACAGCTAAGGCTTTCCCACAAATTTTGTTTTTTCCTTTATTTCCTATTTTTCTTTTCCTGATTTATTAGTGACCTTTGTGACGGGGCCTTATTAAATTACACTGACAGACTGAGAGCCTACAGGGCTCGGAGGGAATGGGCAYGGGGTAAAGAGGCTTCAGGCTTTATGGAGGGGTGGGGTCTCCTCTTGGGCTGGTGGCCATGTCACCAGCAGYTCCCATCCTCCGTGGGTAAATGTTATCAGCCAGCCTCCATGTGGGCTCCTCAGCCTCCTTCACTAGGACATGGAAAAGAAATATGCTCCTTATCTCAGCCTGGGTTTGGGGAGCTTCAGCTTCCAGCTACAGGAGCCTGGTAAGCTTTCATTTCATGGAATCCTGAGAYGGTTTGGGTTGGAAGGGATCTTAAAGATCATGTACTTCCAGCTYCTCTGCCACAGGCAGGGACACCTTACACTACCCCAGGCTGCTCCAAGGCCCATCCAGCCCTGGACACTTCCAGGGATGGAGCATCCACATCTCTGGGCAAGCTGAGAGCATTCCAGCACCCTGGAGAAYCCCCACAGACTGCGCTTTAAACTGTCCAAGGAGATGGGACGGTGGCACAGCTCTGCTGGGCCCAGTCTAGAGGCTGGTCCTTCCAGAGCTGCTCCTAGCCCTGCAGGGCAGTGATCCCAGACCCCAGAGGGTCCCTCCCGGGGTGGATGTGCTGCTCACCCCGTGGAGCTTCATGTACAAGCCGCAGGCGTTGCAGACGGGCTCGCCCTCGGCGTTCCTCCTCCAGAGCGTGGTGTTGGTGGTGTGGCAGTTAGTGCAACAAAGGCCAGCACGTCTCGAGGAAGACTTCAAAACAAGCAAACCAACACGTGAGTGCACACAAGGAGTGATGAACTGGGAAGTTTCCCTTCATATCAAAATGAAATCTCCAAGCACACCCTATTCCCGGAAAATGCGCAACGCGCCAGAGCCAAATTCAGATCAAAGAAATTACATTCAAATGAGATCAYTCTAATTTGCAAGTGTTTGTTTGGTTTGGGTTTTTTAAAATTGTTTTTGTTTGGAGGTTGTCTTTTTTTTTATGTTTTTGTGATTGATAAACCTAGAAAATATCCTTGCAACTCATTTCACAAACTTCCAACAAATCTGCTGGAAGTGATCAGGACTCAGAGCATGGAGAACTTCCCTCCAGGACATCCACTCAGAGGGAGAAGGAGATGGAAAATGCCAGCTGGGCTTTAAATGCATGAAGAAAACTCATGCTTTAAGTGAACTCTTCTGTTTTCCTGCACTCAGAACTACCACTAAAGTTAGAAACATCCCAATYAATCTCTGGGCWATGACAACTGGAATCAGTTGGCTGAACTGAGCAGAACCAAACTGAACTGGTCCATGATGAGACCAGGGAGGATATTCTTCAAGTCTCACAGATAATCTATTCTCTTACAGGCTGTAGAAACACCCTGCAGACATTAATTAACAACATATTTTGTGAGTGCAGTGATTTCTGGCTCTTAAACATTAATAATTCCRAATGGAGAAGGAAAATATTCTGGCAGAAGCAGCAAACTAATTTCTGACAACTTCCCTTCAAGCCAATGGAAAATTCACATCTCTCTTTATGCAGACTTGTCAGCTCAATAGGCATTCTATTGGAGAGTCTTTTAACACCAGGTATTGAAACTATTTTAATAAAAAAACCTCACTAAGCRTAAGATACCTCTGGCATAAGTAATATCTCAGGCTCTCCACATTCAGGTGTCTAAATACATTTTTCAGCCACCAGAAAAATAGTTTTGAATCTGCTCAAAGGCAGACAAAAAGTGATGGAGGCAATAAAGAACTCCGTTTGTTTATTTTTCCATTATTATTTGATATCYTGACTGAGCAATATAACGAATGAGGTGGGAAGATGAAAATTAAAAATGAAATGTTTTTACAGGGTTAGCAGTCAAATAGAGATCAGCTTTGAATTCCAAGAGGCACAAGTGACATGCCCTAGGTTTGATCCACTCGTTGCTCAGCAAAGAGGTCTCAGCAACTATTTGCAAATAATGGCACCACTTTGGGAATTATTCAGCTTACGAGAAATAACCAGGAAAAAAAAAATATACCAAAGTGTGAGCTGACAAGCCTGGCACAGAGGATGAGACAGCAATCTTTGTCCCTGACATGGTGTCAGAGCAAGACATGGGGCAGCTACACGGTGCCCTGTGGAGCCTTTCAGCTACCAGGGCTGTGCTGCTCTTCCCTGCAAGCAGSAGGGACCTTGGCTCCCATGGGGGCAGAGGAGGTGCTGAGCACCTGAAGGATGCAAGGATTCTAGAGTCCCACTCCTGCCGTGGGCACGGAGGGGAATTTGGAGCCACTCAGCCCTGGCATAACTGCCTGCTGTAATGTGTCCTCGCCTGCAGATGGGGAAAGACCAGTGCAAAGCCCTTTGGAAAGTCTCAAATTTTCCGGGCCACCACAGGTGCCTGTGAGGGAGTGACACGCTCTCCCTGTTTCACAGAATGCTTTGTCAGCAGCCTGCAGGTGAGGTGACAATGGGAGCTGTGGCTCTGGTGGCCCAAGGGCAATGCCAGCCCCGCCAGAACTCTGCCCACCCTSCCAGCACTCCTCACAACCTGCCGGTGGCCTTCCCGCAGAGACAGTGACAATGCCTTCTATGCATCCCGAATGTCACCCTGCAGGCWGCTCCTCCTCACACAGCCAGGGAGAGGAGAAACCATCCTACACCACCAATATTGCAACTGAAACCTCAGAAACCCCATGAGAGCCTGCCCCTCACCAGAACCTGCCAGCTTAGCCAGAGACAGTCAAGGCTACCATTGCTCACTGAAGGACAGGGTACAATACATTACTGCTAGTTTCCCAGCAATTCTCTTGAAAGAAAATGCATTTCTGCCTGCCTCCACCCCACTGCCTTTGTACCATTCTGACCTTGTTAGGAAGTTGTTGACTTCAACATTGTGCTCAGTGTTTATTTATACAAATGCACCATACACTCAAACAAAAACTCTTCACAGACCTGGCTTGACAGCCAAGTGCTGCTGATAAGCTCAAGGAATGGTGAGTTGGTGCCTATTGAATTAAATGCGTGTGAGAGCTGCTTGGAGAGCTCAAAAAATTCAAAGCCAGCAGGGAAGGTCCTTCTGAGGGAGACCAAGCTGTCAGGGCCTTTGCTTCACCTCCTCTTCAAACATGGAAAGGAAATCACTGGGTTTCACAGGGAAAAAAAGGCACTGAACCCTCCGAGTTAATCAATGCTTCTATGCCCCCATTTCCAACAGATTCAAGGGGATCTGTGGTTTACAGGAAAGAAGTCAAGCAAAGTTTGCTAAGATATCTGGGCTCAACTCTTGAAAGTGGGGAACTCAGGGGCTCAGAGGCAAAGGCAGCAGCATCCTCAGAGATTTGCCTTTGTTCCTACAGCTCTGGGCAAGCCTGCACCTTGGGGGATGAGGGAGCAGTAAGAACTGCAGGGCAGAAGRAAACCAAGGCACACACCATGAGATGGCCCTAGGATCCTGTCAGACTGCCCCAGGGCTGTGATACATCCCATCCCCACCTTCCCCTAAGGTGTCACCAAGACCATAAAAAAGGACAGGCTGAAAAAATTCCTCCTAGACTGAGGTGGAAAAAGCATTCTCTGAGCCGAGCTGGAAGAATTCAGCTCCAGGTTAGTCCTTCAGCTCTGGGTGGTGCGGGAGCTGCTGAGCACAGGACAGAGGCTGCTGAGCTGCATCTGCCCCCCATGCTCCACTGTGCAGAGCAGAACCTCTCCTAACAGGGGAATTGCAGCTGCCTTCAACTTCACCAGCTGCTCCTGGTTTCAAAGGCGATCTGGATTTTCAGACTAGGTCCAAGATATCATCTTGTGAAACACACCAAGAAACTTYGGCTAGAAAAGATGCTGCCCAAAATAAGGCGCTGCCTCCATCCTCCTCTAACACAAACCCTTTCTGCTGAGAGCCATAGCCTTTTAAATCCAGACCCAGGCTGGAGCAGAGCGGCTGTCCCTGCTGTGGATGTTGCCTTTATCTCAAAAAACCAAAAAAAAAAAACAAAAMAAAAAAAAAAWAAAAAACCAACAAAAAAAAGTGGAAACAACACAACTGCTGCTCCCCCCCTCCCGTGCAGGAGCTGGCTGACCTGCAGGACATCATTCCCCCAGTGTTATCTGGGCCGTGTTGTGTCCTCTTCTGGGGGACTTTGCTTTGTGAAAGCAGAAGTCAGGATAACTCCCAGAGCAGTGTCTACGTACAGAACAAAGGTCATAACGTAAAGRATGAAAGCAACCTTTTTCTTTTCCTGTGTCTGTATTTCACTGCACTGAGAAAATGGATTTCACTGTTCCTACAGTCACTACAGTCACTGCTCTGCTCTCAGAGCTGGCACCCTCTTGCCCATCACCAGTAGATCCCTCTTTTTCCAAAAGGGCAGAAATTGCTGCACAAGACATTTCACATCCTCGGGAAAACCCAAGGTTTCAAAATGTCAGAATGGAAAGTCAAAATTGCAGCCCCTTTTCTAATCCATTAACCAAAATTCCCTCAACCCTAGCAAAATGCTTCCCCTGAACAAAAATCAGCTCTTTCATTTCAGCTTTATCATTGTTGCATTTATTGCCAAAATAATAAAAAAGTTTGGAAGTATTTTGGTAATTCCCAACTATATTTGCTCATCACTGAGAAACGGTCTTAATTCTGCAAACAAGCATTTTCTACCAGAAAACTTTGTTGAAATGTTTGTTGAAAAATGCCTGATGGGTGCTAGAGATGAGGCTCAGGCAGGCAATGCATGGTTGTGTCTCTTCCCATGTGCTGAAATAAAATATAGAATAGCAGCAAGATGTCTCCAATTCCCTCAGGGAAAAGCTGCTCAAAAAWCCCCTAGAAATTCATCCAGTGACACATTTGGATGCCAGTCTGAAATGCAGAGGTGGATTTGAACTGGTTTGCACCTCTTTGCACRGATTGTGATTGCCCAGAAGAAATCAGCAGCGTAACTCTGAGATTGGGCACAGAGCGACCGGGGTTCAGATTTAATGTCACCACATTTAAGGAGACAGAAAGATTTTGGAGGGACAGGCAAATCCTGTTGGATAATGCTGAATGTTACACAAAAATGCTTTGATTTTAATGTGATGAACAAAACAGGGGTATTTTCCATGGAGCTGCTACTCATTTCGTTTTGCAAATCCAGAGCTACTTTTCCGAGGGTCGGAATTAGAATGAAACATCTTGCTCAAGCTCAACATTTTCTTTTTTCCTGACTGATTTTCATACACGCTTGTTACTTTTGGGTTATTGCTGATAATTTGTTTTGCRATATCAAAAAAATAACTGCAGGAGTACAGCCCTAGTGAAAGCCCAAGGAGCTCCCAGCTGTTCCCCAGAACAGCTCCAGCAAACATCCTGTTTGTAATGACGGCGTCTGATGACAAGCTCGAAAACCAAAACTGTTACCACCAAGTTTAAACATCCCAAAGCGACTCCACAAAAAAATAAAAAAGGATGTGCCTTTCCTCTYTCGCCATGGGATCCCAACTGGAGGAAGCCAAATATTGCATTGACAGAGGGAATTAATGCTTTAACCAGCAGGGAAAGTGGGAACTGCCAAACCCCAAATTTTCCCCTTAGGCAGGAGGGTGAAGGCAGCACAGAGCAAGGCCCCATCCTGCTCCCATTGTGAGCAGCCACAAACCCACGGGGCCAGCTCAGGACCAGCCCTGCCTCCTGTTCAACTGCTCTGCCCAGACCCTGTCTGCCTGCATGGAGAACTAGGAAATAATAATAATAATAATAATAATAATAATAATAATAATAATAATAATAATAATAATAATAATAATAATAATAATAATAATAATAATAGTAATAATAATAATAATAATGTAAAAACAAAACATCCACTGCAGGAACAGAGCTAGGGGAAGCCTGCAGGGTCCCAACCACAGAGTGATTGTTCCTGCTCGGCCTTATGCTGCCCTGGGACCCCTCCAGTCCCTTTAGCCCTGTCTCCACTGCCCACCACTCGTGCCAGGGCGGAAACCCCTCTGGCCTCACCCCATTCCCCCGACCCCAGCCGGTTCTGTGCTGCAACACGAGTGTCCTGGCATTTAATCTGTGCCAGGACAGGGGGTCACACAGAGCCTAACACAAATACAGAGACCCCAACAGCCACGATGGCAGCCCCCAGCAGCCCCTGCCCTCCAGCCAGCCCCGGGTGGAGCCGGGGATCCCRGCGGGGTCTCCCTCTCTTACCAGCCTCTTCTGCGGCTTGAGCGGCCGGTTGATGCCGTTCATTTTGTGGTAGAGCCCGCAGGCGTTGCACAGGTAGTGCCCGGTGCCGTCCTTCCTCCAGAGCGGGGTGGACATGGCTCCGCAGTTGACGCACTCGCGGCCGTCCCCGGGGAACTCCTCCAGGTACTCTGGAACCAAGAGCCGCGGTGAGAGGGGCAGAGCCRTCCCCGGAGCACGGGATGGCCCCAGCGGGAAAAGGTCTCCGATCCTCCGTGCCCCACTACCAGGGGAAATCCCTGTCCGGAGGGAGTTACCTCCACCCTAAAAGTGTGACCCAAACCCTTTATTTCCTCCACACCTTAAACTTTTAATATTTTGTTCAAAGACCGCCTATTCCCCCATCCCTTCTCCGAAAGACGCCAAAGGGCTGAGCGGGGCTGGGATCTCCCTGGGATGGGGAGGGTCATCAGCGGGACAGGGCGATGTTATGCCGGGTGCAAAAATAAATGGGWGACGGGGGAAAAAATGGGGCGATTTTCCTGATTTCCATCAGGAAACACACCCAGCCTCTGGCCGGGGAAGGCTCTGAGCTGCCCGCCGGGAGATGCCGGGCTGGCACCCGCGGGCATCCCGGGCTCCCCCGGAGAGCATCACCCGCGGCCCCAATTCCTGCTAGAGAGGCTCTTCCTCACTTCTTCGGGAAAAAAAAAGTCCAGGGAAGGAGCGGCAGAGCACCGACCGCGGTCCATCCCTGCCCCGAGCWCGGCTCAGCCGCAAACGGGCAGCCCGGAGCGAAATCGGGACACCGCTCCATCGAGAGCCGGTCTTTTTGTTCCGAYCGCTTTTTCCCCCTCTTTYTAAAAAKAATTTATTCTTCTTGTTATTTTCTTTAGAGAAAAAATATATTTTAAATTATTTTAAAAAAAGTCTTCGATCGGGTTAATAATGATGCAACGGAAAGAAAAAGGAAAAAGAGCAAAACTTTAAAAGAAGGGAAATGGAAAATAGAAATGACACGTAAAGAGAAAAGGTAAAAAAAATTGCAGTAATTCACAGAATTTTAAAAAAAGGAGGAAAATGGAGGGGRAAAAAAGGAAAAAAAATAATACTTTAGGATACTTGAGAGAGTTTACACTATCCAAGAGCAAAAATAAACGGCAGAGAGGACGGCAGCCGCTATCCTGGATCCTAAAGCACCGAACTCAAAGTGCAGAAAAGATTTCTGAGGCATCACCTCCCTCAGCAGGACGATCTTTTCCCGCACAATGCAAAGGATTTTCACAAAGAGAAAACCCTGGAAAGCAAGCGCTGCCCAGCACCTCCGGCGAGGCAGGAAAAGCCGAGCCGGGGAGGGAGCTCGGCGGGGAGGGGGCTGCTTCCCTGCTCTAACTTTGTTCTTGGGGCGAAGATAAGATAATTCGGTTCACCGCAGTAAAGATGATAACGCGGCTGAGATCTTGAAGTGGCTTTTAAAGGACTTTGCAAACCACAGCCGGAGGAGGCTGGTGGAGTGCCCCGGGGTTATAAACCCCGCGCACGAAGAGCCCTGTTAAATCAAGCCCCAAACTTTATTTGCTCTGAGCTCGGTTTAAGGGGACTCTCGGCGTGGGTGCAAAGGAATTGAAGTTTATTGTTCAACGCCTGAGCGCCTTTCGGTGTCTCCCCAAAGGCCGCAGAGCAATGCAGCTGCGGACCTGTTTGGGCGAAGGCAAATGAGGAGACCGAGAGTCTGTTCAAATATAAACTAATTTACCACAATAAATTACTTAAAAGGGAGGGAGCTATAAATCTGCCCCGCTAATTTAAACACAAGGGTAAGTATTGAAGCACAGGCACAAAGTCGATATTGTGGGAAGGAGATATCGCGGGGGTGCTGGTGGGGTGGGGAGGGAAGGGCTTGAACGGCCTCTGCTTCTCTGTCCTCCGGGGGAATTGCTCTGCTTTGAAACGCGGTCTTTGCCCCCTCCCTTATCCCACCTCTGTCCGGGGTCAGCCGCACATATCCCATTCCCGGACCGTCTCCCCGTCCCTGGATAAAATCATCCTCTCCTCTCCCGTCGGGGATTCCAACGAGACAGCTCATCCCGGGGCCGGGCCACCGACACGGAGAGGGGATGGGATGGAGAGCAGGGATGGGATGGAGAACTGGGATGGGGTGTAGGACTGGGATGGGGTGTAGGATTGGGATGGGGTATGGGATCGGGATGGGGTATGGGATCGGGATGGGGTATGGGATCGGGATGGGGTATGGGATCGGGATGGGGTATGGCTCCCACCCAGCGCCCGGAGACGTCGCTGAAGGACGGCGGCGACCTACCGAAAGTGGACCTGCGGCCGGGCAAGGCCGCCTGCCTGGTCTGCAGGCTGTGCAGCACGCTGCTCTCAAAGTGTCCGGCCGTCCAGGAAGGCGGTATCTCGGGGGTCACGTAGGCGGGGTAGGGGCTGGAGTAGGACCCGTTAACGGAGCGCACCAAGGCGTTGCCGTACTGCTCCCGGCCCCCGCCGCCCAGCAGCAGGGGCCCCTGGTAGGCGCCGTCGCGGCCCGAGGGGCTGCTGCCCGGCGGGCTGTGCGAGTACGAGAAGCCCGAGGGCGGGTGCGGGCTGCCCGCGTTGAAAGCCGCGGCCTCGCCGCCGCTCTGCCCCCAGCCCGGGGCGTTGCCCAGGTGGCTCTGGTGCGGCTCGCAGCCTTGCAGRTAGGGCAGCGTCTGCAGCACGGAGGGCACCCGCGTGGTGGGCACGTAGACGGGCGAGCCGGCCGACGAGTGGAGGAAGTTGCTGGAGTCGTGGGAATAAGCCGACTGGCCATGGTTGGGGGTGAGGGCCAGACCCTGATACATGTTCCGTCCTCGGCGGCGGCGGCTGCTCAGGGCCCGCGGGGCTCACTCAGAGGAACCTGGAGGGAGAACCGAGAGCAGCGCGCTGAGACCCYGCACACACCGGGCACCCGACGGCCTTTCCCCCGCCCAAAACGCYTCTTCCCCGCCTCAAGCAGGGGCTGAAATGTGTAATATTTTTTTTTCCTTTGTTTTGTTTTCCTTTAAACTTTCCTCTGAGGCACGGCGAGGAATAACCTCCTTGGAACGGGCAGTGACCCCTCCGGCACCTTCACCCTCCCCGCCGCCCGCCTGGTCACCTCCAACGGGCCGGAAAAACACTCCAACAATTAATTTTTTTTCCCAATAGTATTTCCCTTCCCGTCCCTTTTTTTTTTCTTTTTTTCTTTTTTTTTTTCTTTTCTTTTTCTTTCCCCAAACCAGGGCCTGGAGCACAGCTCGGGGCCCTGCTGGCGAGGACGCGGCCGGCTGCGGCCCCTCGGGATCCCTGCGGGAGTGGGGTCCCGACGGATCTGGGCAGAGATCCAGGATCGGGAGCATCCCCGTTGTCCCCCAGCCACCAACGCTGCCGCTTTCCTATTAAAAAGCGCAGTAAGCCTCGGGCAGGCCTCTCCGCGCGGACGGAGGGCTGCAGCCGCCGAACCCCGCCAGAGCATCCCGCCCGCACCRGTACTCACATGGCAGCGTGCCGGGAGCGGAGCCGGGCATGGCCGTGGGGGCATGGAGCTGTGCTCAGACCATCCAGGGAAATCCCAGCAAAATTAAAGTAATAATTTAAAAAAAATACAATGAAGTTCACGGGGGAGGCAGGAGAAAAAAACCACCAAAACCAGCGGGACCCCCTGGAAGAGCGGGGCTGACCTCCCCCGCTGTCCCCGCTGTCGCCTCCCCGTGTCCCGTGGGTGCGTCCCTGGCTGCGCCCGGCGGCGAAGTGGCGGCGGCGGCTGCGGCTCGGGCTCTTTACGGCGGCCCCGGTGCGGGCCGGCCCCACGTGACGGCCGGCGGGGCAGCCCCGGTCCGGCCGGGATTGGGCGCCTCCCGGCAGGGGGGGACGGGATAAGTCCCGGCGGCTCCGCTGCCGCGGGGGGGACGCGCCCGCAGCCTCCCCCTGGCGCGGGGCCGGGCGGAGCGGGGGCACATGCGGCCCCCAGAGCGCCCCGCACCGCCCCGGGCCCGCCGGCGGGGCTGGAGGTGTCCGCCCGCCCCCGGGGAGGGCTGGGGGGTGGCTCCCTCCTTTGCGGGCCCCGCTGCGGTTTTGGGGTTCGCTCCCACACCCCGTCTGGAGGTGATACCCCCCCCGCCCCGGGCCGCCGGGAGATGCTGGGGAACGCACCGAAAACTTCCCGGCGGGGATCTGCTAGCCCACGATGAGAGCGAGCGGTTTTCTGCTCCGAGCGAGCGCTCCGGTTCTGTTTCGGCATAAACCCCATCCTTACGGGGAAGGGGCGGCTCAGCCTGCCCCCGGCCCGCCCTGGCTTTCTCCAGCGGCCCGCGGGCCCGCCGAGGATGCGGCGATGCTCGCAGCCCGTCCGTTCCGGCCGTGCCTTTGCCTCGTTCGGACAGCAGCTCCGGCCCCTCACCGTCCCGTCGGGGCTGCCCCGCTTCCCGGGGCTCTGCTGTTCCCCGGGGAAAGCAGCCGAGAGAAGGGTTGTCCTCCCTGCAGYCCCCCGGCCGGCTCGCTCTGGTTTGGCGACGGGGACAAAAAACCCCCAAAACCTCTCCCAGTTTCTCCCCGTTGGCTCGAGCCGGGAAGGGACTTCAGGGGGGAAGGAGCTCTTTAGTCCCAGCAGCCCTCTTACCCCGGGTAATTCAGCCGATTTAACTCTCCTCCGGTACTGGCCAGCGAGGAAATAATTCCATCGTTACCGGGATTTGTTCCCCGGAATTATTGCGCTTTYGCACAAAGTCGCCGTGCCTCGGGGAAAAAACGGGGGAAAAGCCCTCGGCGAAACTCGCCCGCCGCTCGCTCCGTGCCCGGGCAGACAGGATTTTGTCACCCGCAGGCCTCTGCCGAGCGGATTGGGCCCCGCAGGGCCCCGGGAGCGCTCCGGTAACGCGGCCGGCGCTGCCCGCCCGTGCGCTCCCGGCGCCCGGGGAGCCCGTCCAGCCTCGCCTCCGCAGGGAGCAGCGCTGCGGGAAGGGTGGGAAATTTCAGCTCCAAAATAAACTGGTGCAGGAATGCCAGCTATTTCCCTCGGAATAATGCAACGCAACTTGGCTGGAGATGTATTTATTTGCTCGCGAAAGCGGCCGCTCACGGCTCGCAGGGTATCCCTGTGTCCCTGTGCCCGCAGAGCAAAAGGAGAAAACAAAACCAAAACAACTAATTCCCCCCAAACAAACAAAGAAAAGGCAAACCAGAATTTTTAAAAGCAGAAAAATAAGGGGAGGAAAAGGATATTTTAAAAAAGTCGTACAAATAAAGTTTTTTAAATGTAAAAAAGCTATAGAAAAAGAAAATAAAAACCCGGGAAGCCCCAGCCCCGCGGCGGCACGGATAAAACCGTACCTACAGAAAACCAGCCCCAAACTCTTCGTTGCTGTGGCTGAGCCACCGCTGGAGCTTTCTTCGTTTCGTTTCGCGTGGGTTTCCAGTTTTCACAATTTCAAGGTGTTACTTAGCTGTAATTTATTAGATGTAATTTTTAAAAAATACGTACGAGCTACCCTCTCCGATCGCTTCTGCCGTTCAAATAAATGTGAAAACGTTGAGATAAACGAGGCRCTGCTAAATCCGGAGGGATGCACCCGGTGAGGAAACCACCGCGCCCGAAAACCTGCCCGCGGACCTGTGGCGTGTCTGGGGTCACATCCATCCAGCTGTTGGGGTTTTCTGTTTAAAATATTTTTTTAAAACTAGTTTTTCAGCGCATTTTGTCCTCCGGTGGTGGCCGAGGCCGCGGCGAGGGGCGGCGGGTCCAAGGAGCGGCGCCTCCCGCAGCAGCGCCCGCGGGCGCGGAGCGGCTCCGGGCAGGTGCTGTGACACCGAGGGTTCCAGCGCCACGTCCCAGTCCCCCGGGCCGTGTTGGTGTCACCCACGCGTGAGGACTGCGTGCGGGAGCGCCGTGGTTTGGGGTGTTTGTAGGATTTTGGGTAAAGGGGGCGCGCAGGGGGCCCGGGGGTCCCTCTCTGTGAGGAAGGCCCCGTGGGCGATGCTTGGTGTGAAGTGGGAGGGAAGGTGGCAGCGTGGCAGCGGCGATGCCCTGTCCGCAGCCCTCGCACTCGGGGAGGTCACCCCGGGCTGGGGGGCGCGGGGACCCCGGGGCTCTCCCGGCGCTCGCTGCCCCACCGAGGGCACCCCGACGTGGCGGCCGCACAGCGCTGCCAAGCTCACAGCGAGGAYTGGATACAAAGATCGTAACGCGGCGCGGGTGAGGGTGATGCCCGGCATCCCCGATCCCGCCCTGCCGTCCCCGGTGCGCGGGGGSACAGCGGGAAGGCCTCTCGGGAGAGGTACCCAGGCCGTGCCTCCGGAGCTCTGAGCCCGTACCGGGCTCCCGGTCCGTTTGACGGGCTCCGCTCGTCCCGGGGCATTCTATCACTTATTTTGGGGGATTTAGAAAAGGACCGACCTCTTCCTAAAGGCTCCCCGCGCCCCCTCGCCGCCCCGTCCAGGCACGGCTTGACTCCGGCTGAGTTCCAGAGGGGCCGGTGCGGCTCGACACGGCCCCGAGGGAGCCCTGACCCCTCCAGGTGAGGCTCCCCCGGGCCGGGACAGACTGCCCGGCGCCCCGGCCCCTCGGCCCTAATCCTGCTCCGGCTGATTTGTGAGTCCTGCGCGGGCCGGACGCGTGGGAGCGTCCTGCGCCGTCCCGGAGGGGGCTCCTAGCTCCCCCTTCCCCCACGGAAAAGCCAAGGGCAGGGCGGGGGGGGGGAAGAAAAGACAAGTGGAGAGAGAAGGGCAGAAACGTTCCCGCTCCTGCTGCACCGGGCAGGGCAGCAAGGCTCGCCCCGAGCGTGGAAACTTCGGTTACCTTTCCCCTCGGTGCACTGGGAGGCGACAATTAATGATGTCCCCTTTCCTTCCTCTGCTTCCTCCGGGCTGCAGCATCCTTCCCCGGGGYTCAGAGGTGTTTCACAGCCCCTGCCCTCGGGGATGCCGGGCAGGGTGAGCACTGACCCCCGAACCGAGCCAAGGCGGTTCCTGCCCGGGGCTCTGCCCTGGATCCCCTGCCCGGCCGGCACCGGACCCCTCCGACTCCCCCGTCCCGAGCCACACGGTGAACAGGGAAACCCATCACATATTTCGGCCCTTCAGCCYCGACGGATGGCATTGGGCTGCTCCCCGGCTCTGCTCCAAGCTCCCAAACGAAGGACAGACTGCTCGGGACACAGGGATCTCCCAGGAGCTGCTTCCCCTGACCATGAATGAGGGAGATGCACAGGAGGGACCAACAGGGCCTGCATCTCCTGCATCCCCTGGTCTCCATTGCTGACACTTTCCCAAGTCCACATTCCCAGGTCTGTATCCCTCCATCCTACCCCCAGCCCCTCCTGCCCGCTCTCCAAGGGATGGGCTGGTCCCTGCCCAGGGACCAAGCTCAGGTACCTCCTGCAGTCGAGGCCAGGCTGATTCCAAAGGCAGGGCTGTSATGGACACAGCCAGGGCTGGGGGAGATCCTGTCCAGTGAGAGGCTGTGGGCAACCACTGAGCTGCTCCAGACGAGTTTTGTGCCTGGAAGAGTGAGGGGATGCCAGAGACCTGTGTCTCAAAAGGGTTAAATAAACAGCAGGGTCTGCCAAAAGTATTTATCTCCTGTTATATGCATGTGGCTGTGGCTTTCAGCAAGGGGGGCTGTGATAGAGGTGGGGGAAAGTATTTGGTTTTTTCCCCCTCTTGCTCTGAGATCTTGTTTTCTTCTTTAGCCCACAAGGATTTCACCAGCACGGGAAATAAAAGGTGTCCTTCAGAGATTGTTGTTTGCTGTCCCCTACAGATCCCTTATACTGGGATGCTTCAGTCTCAGCCATTCCTCCARCCTCTCACAAGCCAAAGATGGCTACACAAACCAACCCTTTTCCTTCAAYATTTAAAGGGTACAAATGCCAACTGCAACGTGTGCCCCCCTCAGATGGGTAATTGGGCATGTGTCTCCTAAAAGTGACCTTTGCTTGCGTGATTTGGACCTAAATTGTTAAAATTAATTTTCCTTCCAGGCGAATTTAACAGAAGCTCCAAGCTGCAGAGCAGTCAGGAAATCCTCAGGCTGACATGGCAGGCCCAGCGAGCACAGGAATACCCTGTCAGACACACAGACACAGACATAGACACAGACACAGACACAGACACAGACAGACCACATCATTTTTTGCAGATGGCCAAACTGGTCCCCATGTTAGTTGTATACAGGGGACTCTGAGGGCTCTAACCCTGCCCTAAGCCAAAAGGACAAGGATTTCCAGCCCCAGGAGGACACACAGACCTAGGAGGGCTCAGATCTTGCGAGGGGTGAGGGTCTGCCCCAGCTGGGAGGTTCTCCAGGAGCTGTGGCACGGGCAGGAGCAGCAGGTGACTCAGGACCCAGCCATGTGGGCACGCTGGGGACTCCCTGGGTAAACCTTGGTGGGGTTGAGGGCACAGAGAGGCAAAAATCTTCTGTACTCTGTAATGGAAACTATTTCCCTGTACGAACTCCAGGCTGGTGGGCTGATGCTGGGCATGCCAGCCCGCTCCTGGCAGAGGTCTGATAYCAAACCACTTCCAGAGCCTGCCCAGTCACACAGCGTGTGCTCCCCGCTGCCATTATGGGCAATAAATGGGGGAAGAAAAAAAAAAAAAAAGGGCTATTTTGGTATATTAACCTCTTTGTGGCCAGGTGAAAGGTTAAATTCACATGATTCATTGGCGGCTGAGAGACAGCACTTTGTTGCTAGGATTTTGGGGAATGCGGAGGGCTCCAGAGAAGGAGTCTCGCTAATCTTTAAGGGAGGGAGCCAGGCTCCTGTCTGACGGCTGCAGGCCCAGCAGCTCTGTGTTTCATTTCAGACTGTCACTCTCCTATCTCTCAGCTCACTCCCAGCTCCAGCTTGCTGCCAGATCTTGGGAACTGTTAACTCAGACAAATTTATAGATGGAAAAAGAACAGTTAGCCATTGTTCCTGGGGAGGGGGGAGGGAGGAAAGCGAGGAGCTTCGGCCACCAAAGTCATGATGTAACCTGGTTGTTGCTTGGTTGGGAGAAACGTGCAAAGGATCTTCCTCTTCCCATGCCAGGGAAGGAAACTGGGACCCTTATGTTACTGCTATATGTTGGGAGGTGTGATGTTGGTGCCCAAGTCATTTGGAGATGTTTGTASAGTGTTTCCATAACGTGGAATCTCCCAGCTGGACATCTCTGGGGTATGAGCTCATTTTCTTCATCTCAAGCCTTGTGATACTGGGTGTTTTTCCTTAAAGCTTTGGGCTCTGGAGTAATGAGCTCTAATATCAACAGCAGTGTTCTCATAAACAGAGCCCCTCACTATGTGGGATGCTGGGAGGAAACTGGAAATGGGAACATGTCAAGGATTAAAAAAGAAAAATCCATCTGGCATATAGGGAGACCCTCAGRTTCATTATTCCTTAGACTTTGAGGAAGCATTGCTGATTTCATCTACCTTGGAGAAAAGTGGGAGCCTGAGAAGTTGTCTGGCTGGTGCTGTGGCCCTGATCTCCAGCTGGATACACTTCCAACCATCCCTCATGGTGGAAAGACTTTAAATTTTCAATACAACATTAAACCCCATACCTTCAAAATGAGACAGCACTCACTCACCTCAAGGTTTGCTTTATAGAKTTTAGATGGTCTGTGGCTCCTGAACATGGGTGTCTTTCGGAGGTTTGCCTTCCCAAAGTTCCCAAAGAACAGAGGTACAGATTCTGGTTGTGTTCACCCCCTACACAAATGTCCCTGCAGCAAGGGGCACCTGTGTTACCTTCCTCATGGCTTGTGCAGCCCTTGTCCATCTGAAATCATTCCTGGTTCTTCGAGCATTTCTGCTTGGAGGGAAGGCTGCTGAAGGGCCTGGAGGGTGTCACCTGCAGCTGAGTCCACCTGGCCACTTCTACTTGTAGTTCAGGACAGGAGTCCCTGCATCACTGTGGGATGAATCAGCTGTGTTTTTTATAGCTGCTTTGAGTCCAGATCTCCACTTTTTAAATCCTTTCACGTGCGTACAGGGTAGAAGGAAGCAAGAGATTTTTGATTTAATATATAAATAGTGAGAAGTTATGCACTTAGTAAATCCAACCACTTGAGAATCTGGCTACATAGAAGGTGGTTTCTTCTTCCAGGGCCTGAAGGTTTGCAGAAGTCTGTTGTTTTAATCAGGAGACTGCATGGATTTGATTCTGCATGCCCAGAATACGGCATGGTCCCAAAACATGGCTCTCCCTCATTTTACTTACTGGAGTTTTATTTAACTCTGCACTAACAGGGACAGAATTTCACATCTTATAAGATTTCTGCCCTAAATAACCTATGCTTTTAATGCTTGCTTCCTGCTTTATTTGGTATCTATAGCTAGAAGCACTTTTCCCACTTCAGGCTTGGTGTGAAGCTCCTGACTCAAAAGCCCAGAATTACACAGATGTGTATTTCTAAATACAGGTCTGAATGAACCTCTGGTGGAAGTCTTCCACTGGAGTTGATACCGGTGCCCTAGGGATGAATTTAGGATACTATCTGCATTATGGGCTGTTTTTCATTTTACRTCTCTCTCCTCATGTGTTTTAGAAGTCTAAAACCAATTTCATGAGGGAGAAATGGCASTGTGACTTCTCACGAGCAAGGTACTGGCAGGATGTGACAAATGAATGGTGCAGCCCTCTCTGCCTATCAGAACTAAATTCAATGTTCCCTGCATCGCTTTGCTGTGCTGCATTTGAATACCCCCATGCCCAATATTCTTCCTGCCCTCACTCAGTGCAGGCTGTGCTGTCCTTTCACAGCTTCTCTGCCTCATCTGAACTGCCTTGGTCTGGRTCAGCAAATCTCTTCTACCTCATGGAACTTCCCTTCCCACTCCTCTCTGCTTCTTTGGTTGCATCTGACCTCACCCAGATTCATTTTTCACCTTCTCAACAACATCTCTGCCCTCACTGGCTGCATTTTTCACCTGCTTTGGYATGAAAACATGGCTCCAATTAGTTGGAGAGGTGGTGTGGAGAGGGAGAGGTGGAGAGCAGCTGGTTTGGCCAGAGTGGGAAGCAAAGCACCTCTTTGTCTCTCTGGGCTTCCCAAGAGATGCAGTGGCTTCCATGGTTGAAAGCCCTGGGGTTGGGAAGCAAGAAATGAAAGCTTTTTATTGCTTTTGCAAGTARAAAGTCAAGCCAGACCCTGGGCTTTGCACCATGAGAGTTTTAATCCCAGATCACAGCTGGTCCTGCCCAGCTGCTCTCTCCCAGCACATGGAAGCCCACCAGTGCTGTGAGCAGGGAGAGAACAGCAAAAGGCCACTCACAATCTCCTGATGGCTCTTGAGACTTCACAGGAACAGCCTGAGCAAAGCCATGTGTTACAAGAAACCTCTGGAAGGATTTTAAGAGAGCAGAGATATGCAGAAGTCCTGGCAAGCTTTCATTCAGTTCCCCATGGAAGGGAAGGAAATTATGAGCATGTACATCCCATCTGACTGTACCCAGGCCAATCTCTAGGTAGAGTTTAACCATTGTCCAGCTTTTCCAAACCTTCAGCCTCACATCTGGTCAGCTGGTCCCTTCCTGCAGCCAAAAACTGGGGCTCTTCCTTTCATTGGCCAATCTGCATACAATTGGTGCTGYGGGTTGAAATGGAGGTCACCATTGAAATCCTGGGTTTCCAAGAGTTGTTTGACCAAACAGAATTTACAGACCAGGACAGTTATTGACAGAGCTGACAAAAGAGATGCTCCAATGATTTACAGTCCAGGTGTGTTGTCAGAGCAATATATTTACCTGAGATCCCAAGAACTGTTAAAATTTAATCCCTGGAGACTTCTCTGCTGCCCCTTGAAGGGTCACACCTCCGGGACCATTTGAAGTCACCATGCAAACRGCCAAAACTTTAGGAATTTCCAGGGGAAATAAGAGCAGATACAGTGGTTTAAAATGGTTTTAATGGGTATAAAATTGGAGAGGTGAGCTGATATAGGATGCCCTTTCCCTTAACCCAAACGTACAATTCTCCACAATAAAACTCTTTGAATATATACACATTAGTCAGGATTATCTCTGAATGTCTAGCAGGCTAAGAGTATGGATCCTGGAGATGTCAGCAGGAGGATTCATTAGAGGAGATGGCAAGTGCTTGGAAATGGGAAATGTATTCTCTTATAAACACAGTCTGCACTGGGGCTGACCTCAAGACTGAACAGAATTGGCYGGAGAGATGGAGAAGGCAGGGGAGGAAAACAAAGTTCAYGCACAGCTGTCTTAATTTTTTTTTGCAACAAAACTACCTTACTGAGGTTTCTGTAACTTCCCTTTGTGTTYCAAATTAGGGGAACTCTCACCATCAAAGCTGAGATAACTGAAAAGGCAGTGCCAAATCAGCCCAAGCTCRTTCTTTCCCAGTGAGACAGATTTTTTAGGGTTTGGGGGTACATGATGTGACTTCTGGAGGGATTCTCCCTCTGCTCATGTGGTGGAGCTTCCACAAGGTCAAAGCACTCCACACTTCTTGTCCCACACAGCAGATAACTTGTTATTGTCTCTCAACTCTGACTTTCCATTTCAGCTCTTGGCTATCAGAGTTCCTGCATTTGAGGGAGTGCTTGTACTCAAAGTAAAAGATGCTGAATTCAAAGCTGCTTGGGCTGGTTTCCCCTTTATTGCTGCCTCTCCTTGCTCCCTCATTTGCCTACTGAGCAAAATGAGAGGAGCTAGCAGGAGTATGAAAGGAACTCAGCGTTGACTCCTACCTCATATCTATTAGCTGTAAATTACTTTAACATGAGTGACATCACACTTGACTCTTGGTAAAACAGTGTTAAGTTAGTGGGTAATAAAACAGCTTGACACTAATGATGGGTTCTGTGTGATAAATTACTGTCAGTGATCAGATAAGGGTTCTTGAGACTAACCTTGAACTRAATCTATTTTGTTGCTACATCTTGTGTGCAGTGTTCCACTTCTCACTGCGGGGATTAAGGGCTCAGAGCCCAATCCTGTGCTGTGCTGAGGGGGCAGCTTGTGTGCAGGAGCATTTCCAGAAGCTGCTTCCAAGCATCAGGCTGCTCCCACCAGTGGAGCAGGGAGGGTTTGGCCTCAGCCTTGGGAGCAGCATCCAGCTCCATGGGCCTCATGGCCACTGAGATGCTGGAACAGCTTCCAGCAGTGACTTCAGTATTCCAATCTCTGCTATTTTTAATTTAAAACAAAAAAAGCAAAACAAAACCTCAAAATATTTTTATCATGATTGAGAGTTATGATATTAA
>JACDOX010000060.1:3574376-3638666 GCA_014549065.1 Cardinalis cardinalis
CCTGAAAGTTTCATTTTTTGGGAGTTTCATGTGATAGATTTCATTATGGAGTATCTTTTTGACCTATTCCTTAGGTCTGCCCTGAAAACCATGGATGTGGATGACCTCAGTGAGAATGGAGAATGCTCAGCAGCTGGCTGGATCAGGTCCTCATTCAAAGAACTTGTTTTACTTGCAAAACTTTGGGACAAAGCTTTATACCCAAGAACTGGGAGCTGGCCAAAGTCAATGTAAAGCATGGAATTTTGAATATATTTTTGCATGTATTTTCTTTGGACTCTAACCAGGGTGCTGCTTAAAAAAGGCTTCCCAAATTGTTTTACATTGTTATTGTTATTCAAGGCTCYGTTTTCATTTATCATTCAGGTAAGATGCCTGGGAGATGTTTTTTTATACTACTTCTTGTGTAAACCATTGTATTAAAACATTTACCATTGTTCATTTTCATGGATAATCACTGTTGTCCTGGTGTGTTTGTTGCCTGGAATAATCCTGGAATATTTTTGTGTTAYAAATGGCTGCAACAAAGAGAAGTTTTCACTGTGTACATCCAGAGTCCTCATTCATCTGTGATTATGACAGAGCTCATATTAAGATGCAGTGGTTTTAATGCAAGTTGTGATTAATTTTGGAGAGGAGAGTCCTTGAGAGGGTGGCTCCAGKGCAGGAGAGAGGAGTGTGGTGAAAATGGCTGGACCTGTCTGGTTCTTCCAGGGAACAGGCTCTGCTGAAGCAGGGACACACAGCAGGGGTACAGACACCTGCTCCTGCCCTCAGTTCTGGSCTAAAACACAGCATTTTCATTGGGGCTTCCAACCCAGCAGTCAAGTAATGAGCCCTGAGACACCATTTAAGGCAAATTATTAATTAATCCCTGTATCAGTCTGTGGGCAATGGTTGGTTCTGCACAGAGGGTGATCTCAAGGATGGAGTTGAGGGCTGGGCTCTGTCTGTGCCCCTGATCCTTGCTCTGTTATCTATAATAGAGCAAAATCTATTTTGTTCCCTGCACTTCTCCCATTGAATCCCATTTTCCTCAGAATTTTCTTAGCTGTTCAGTTCCATTTGAAAGGAGTGGGCCTTTTTCTGCATGATCCAATGCAAAAATAATTTCTCTTGGCTTTTTGTTTGTTTGTTCATTTGTGTTCCTTCCTATCCTGTATCTTGATTCCCTCTGGAAAAAGAAAAAAAAAAAGATAAGGAAAGAGAAGGAAAGTAACACTTCTGCTTGGAACAAAAGGGAGGAGCCTGTGTGGGAGATGTCAGATGGAGGAGAAAATCCCTGGACTTYTTCCAGAAACCTCCATCCACTTGAGTTGTGGATACAATCAGTTTATCAAGACACCCTCTGGKGCATTGCTGTGAGGGAGTGGAGATGTCCCTGCGCCAGGAGAGGTTTTTAAATGGGTTTGTACAGCAGAGGTGAGGTTCTCATCTCGGTCACAGCCCCTGYATGCAAAGCAGGAAGGTGCAAGGGGAGACAGAGAGCAGCTGGCACACTCTGACGTGCCCCAATGGAGCTGGGAGGAGATCTGGGAGTGGTGGCACTGGCGGCACTGGGCACACTGGCACTGCTGCTGGTTGCTGACCCTCTGTGGAGAGGCAGCCCTGCTCCCTCCTGCTGTCCCTCACGAGTCTGCCCTCTCCAAACCCACCCRTGCCCGGGCCCCCATGGTCCCTCCTTGCTGCATTGCACTAAGTGGYTTCTTTAGTTGTGGTTTTGCACTGGGTGATTYGAAACTTGCACTGAGTGGTCCTYATATTGCACGRATTGTTATTCCCTTCTCCCAYCACAGGGTCTCTCTTTCATCCACCCCTCTGCATTACATCCCTGGTGCTCTGGATCTTACACCTCCTCTCCCTGCTCTCCCCTGTGCTGCCCAGCCCGCTGCTGGCCCCAGGGGAGCAGCCCAGAGCTCTCCTGTCTCTGGTAATTTGCTCCCATCAGCTCTGAGGAGCACCTGCAGCTCACCCTCCAGCACTCAGGGCTGAGCCAGGCTCCTGCAGGGAGGTCTGGGGGGCACTGGGGACATGAAACCCTCCCTGGGGCTGCTCTGCTCCCCAGACTGCCCTGTGGGAGGGGGGCAGCTGCTCTCTGTCTGTTGTGCCAGCAACATTTGGGCCGGATCTGCAGGTGCAGCCAGAGCTGAGGAATTCCTCCTTTCTTCCATTCCACCCTTTGATTTGCTGAGCACGAGCAGGGGCACGGATTTTACATCCCTGCTTCTGACAGAGCAGCCCATGAATGTGTCACACACATGCTCACAAACATATCTGGGCTTAAATGCTTTTGTCTTCAACATTTTCCATTTTTTYCTCCCCTTTCTTTCCCTTCTCTTCCCTCCCTTCCCAGACATAACTTAGCCCAACCAACCAGAGACCCTGTGACTACCATGATGTAGGAAAGAAACAATCCCTGGATGGAGCAGCAGGCTCCAAGCAGCTTTTCCAGCAGATGCACGAGCAGGAAATGCAGCCTCMTGTCCAATTCCTCATACCTTACCCATGACTGCTGCACTCACAGAACACGTGCAGCCCAGCCATACGTGGTGCAGAATGGTTTTGGTGTGAGCCTTCCCCCTTTCTGCTCCAAACCTGGCACTTTTGCTGGGAGGGGAGAGGGCTCTGGAGAGGTGCTGATGTGGCTGGGATGGGAAATTCCCCTGGGCTCAGGTAAAACAGCCCAGGCACTGGGAATGGAGCCGTGCCCGCATTTGCTTTGCTAATTAAGCTTAGCCTGGGCTCAGAGGGACTTGTTTTGGCGGGGTAAGTGAGATGAGATGGAGCAGAGCCCAAATGCTCTCTCTGCTCTGTGGAGCTGCCTCTGGGGCTCAGGGAGGTGTTTCTCTTATCCTTCTGGACCTGGATCTGGCCTCTCCTTCCCCAGCAGCACCCTGAGTCCATCAGGCAGTGACAACCCTTGATGTCACAGCTCCCCAAGGCACAGCAGGAGCTCCTGCCCCAGCCAGCCCAAGCTCTCCCCAGCCAGCCTTACCCCAAAGACAGAGCAAGGAGCAGAGAGCAGAGCTCCGCAAGAGCAATGTGCTCCGATATTCCTGGATTTGTGCAAGGAAAATGTTTTCCATCTCCACCTCCTGCATGACAGGAGCTGCAGGTCAGGTACCCAAACTGCATCCTACAAAAGCTTTGCCCGAGGAGATTTTCAAAGAGCAGTAAAAAATATTTTGGTTTGCTGGYGACTCTAATTTGGTCTGGACAGAGCAACATGAGGTAGCACTCTAAGAAATAAACTGGGACCAGTTTCCATGCTGGGATCTTGGTGTAAAACACACTTTAGTGTTGACTTTGTGTTTCCCTGACCTCTCCAACACCCAGCTTCAGCAAAAATCATTTTATCATCTAATATTTTTTTTTCCTTATTATAGTATGCCATAGAAAAAAAAAGGATTGAGTGACTAGTCTAATCCAAATGAAATTCCTCTGGCAACAAGAGCAGGAGAGCAAGGACTGTGCCCTGAAACACAGCACTGTGCAAGGCTGCAATAATAAAATCATTGAGAACTGTGGGAAAGATGAGTTCAAARTTTTAGAGAAATCCCACCTGGGTGTGTTTGTGCAGAACACCTATTTATGCATGTCAGCACCACTTGCACAAGGAAAAATGAGCAAATCTCAGCCCTGACCACTGTTTTAAAACCTTATTTCTGCAGTTTAACCCACACAGTGAAGTTTTTTTCTGAGTAGAGTTCACTGGTGCTTTAAAAAGGTGCCCACAAATTTAATAACTATCATGACAAAGTTTCTACATTCTTGCCTAGATTCCAGGGCTTTCCTCTAAGCTGGCTGGCCATACTGTAAAAGTTGGTCATAAATATCTGTCTTTGGTATAATAAAAGCAATGTTTATATTCTTGACAGAATGCATTTGTGAACTTACAGTCATTAGAGATGTAAACTGAAGGCAAGAAGATAACCTCTCTCCCAAACGTTCTATTTATTTCTGTAAAGTAATTTGTATGATTTATCTTATAGACTAAGGTTTATGGTTCACTTTGAACTCCAGGTTCTTAACTCAGCAATTGCCTGTTTGGGCTGAAGCACATAAGTGATGGCACGACCCAAAGTGCTAGATGAAAGGAAAAAGACAAAAACAAGGCAGGCTTCTGGGATTTTAACCATCATTTCTATATTCCATTGACATCTCTGGGTTAAATATTTTCCTTTGGAGGCCAATATGACCATTCCATCTGTGTGCCCTGTCTCCTGGGGACAGGGCAGAGCACGGGCACCTCTGATGGGCCGCGCCAGGACTGGAATGCCAGGGGGTCAAACCTGGCCTCAGTCAGAGCTCCCAGTTTACAAACATCCATGAGCATTAGGGCAGAATCTATTYCATGATTCATAAAAGAAGAATTTGGTGTAGCCCTGTGTGCTGCTGCTGTGCTGGGCTGGAAAGCCCACGCTTTCTAAAGCCCATGTTTTTTAAACAGGCTCCTAACTCTTGTTTGCARGAGAAAATATTTAATACTGAATAGACACAATCTTCCTGGCTCTGCAAAGYCTGAAATGAATCTCTGAGAGCTGTGACCTGCCCCATTCACCCAACACCAGCCAGAGAAAGCTGTTGATGCAGCAGGAAAGCTCCTACAAGGCTCAGGTTTGGGGCAGATGCTCCAGAGCAGTGCTGGGGGTCTGCAGAGCTCAGCACAGAGCAGTGCTGAAAAGGTGGGGTGACCCCAAGTTTCTGTTTGGTTTTGTGGTTTTGCCACCATTTTTAAAGCAATGTCTCGTTCTGACACCTTGTAAGAAGGCAGTGGATGTGCTGTGCTGAAATGTTTAAGGTTGGCTCAGCTGTCCCCAGCCCTGAGTGGGTTTCTGYAGACAGGGGTGACATCCTCAGGGAGAATTGCTGCAGGCAGTGTAGGACCTGTTCCCACCATGCTGTGGGTGCTGAGTGCAGTTCCTGGGGAAATGTTTCTTTTCATTCAGCCCAGATTTTAATTTTAGCAGATTCCTGATAGAAGGATGTAATTAAACACAGCTCACTTCTCAGCATCTCCATCAGCGCCATCAGAAGGGATGAAGCAATTTCTCCATCACTTAGCCTGGCAAAAATGTAAGAGACTCAAGTGTATATCATGAAATTTATCTTTTTTGAATAAGTGAGAAAATCTGGAGTAAGAGGAAAATTATCATTCCCAGACCTGGCTGGAAGGTGCAGTTTATATTCTGTAGGAAACTTGGATTATTCAAACCATTTTTCATTCCAAATCAGTGTCAAAAAGTCACSTCTCCTCCAAGAACAGCTCATAAACTGGAAATTTTGAGCATTTTCCATTGAGAAACATCTGAACAGGTCAATATAGAATAATATATATCATATATAGATATGAGATGTAGATATGAAATATATACCAAAATAAAACCACGAAAGTCAAACGATTCATTTTGTTGCATTCCTCCTGCCTRTTCTCAGAGCAATGGGGTATCTTCATGTTTTCAAGATGACTAAAAACAAAAGCAGCTGACTTTAGGCAGATTATTGTGCTTTGAAAAACAGTCATGTGAATTTTTAGTTGTTCTGGGCAGCTCTAACACAGGAGAGTGAGATGGCTTTGAGAGCTGTGGGTAAATTTAGAAGATATTTATAAAAGGTGCTGGCTCAGCATGCATGGAAAGTGTTCAGCTMCCAAACACACCCAGGGTGCAGGGACAACCCCATCCTCTCCACAACTCTGCCATAATTTTGGTTTACACCAGCACTTTTTTAGTTGTGATTTTCTCTGGTGGCGCTGGAATGTAATTCCAATTAGGAACTGTCAGGATCTCTGCAGAAATCCCTCCTGGATGTTGCAGGATTTGGCCCCTGGCTCTCGCCAGATTAATAGGAAAATATGCTCTTTGTACCAAATAGGCAGCAAGGCTGGGAGTTATTGAGGCCATTTAATCTCCTAATTGTTCTCTTATGAATTACCTGCCCTGCTTGTGCTGTCTAACCCAGCTGAATGTGATTTCTGGGAGTGAGGAAGAGCTGTGTGCTAAGTGCTGCCTATATTTTGGTGCATTTAGTTATCAATATGTGGAATTCTGTCCAGTCCTGGACATGAAAAATCCATATCTTATCTGGCCTCTGCCAGGTCAACATTACTCACAATTCAGACACCATTTACTCTGCAGGGCTGAGACCTGTGTGATGCCTGGCTCTGACCAGTACTATTATTCACTTACTCTTGAGAACGCTGTAATTAATCAGAAATACATGTTAACACCCTGTCTTCTCTCCCCTGCCTCCACCAAAAGTCCCCACCAGCCACCCAGCTTCTGAAAACCAGGATTAAGCCCTTAGTGAAGTTAATGGGAAAAAGCTCAGCAGGAATTCATCATGCTGGGGGTCAGCCTCCTGCTTTTTCTTGTCTCCTAAGGTAGGCAGAAAGCCTGGAAAGTGGGAGCAGGGTTAGGAGCTACCAGCTGCCTGTGCCTGGTGTTTGCTGTGCTGGATGTGGCCAATGCTTGCTGTGCAGAAGTGAAAGAGAAACTTCCCTGGATCTGGGCTAATTGGAGGCAGAGTTTGATACTGAAGCTGATGTTGTGTCAATGAATTATTATATAGTACAATAAAAGTCGTGAAGGGAAGGTGGGAACAYACAGTTCTATGCAGGTTTAAAAATTACCCTTTTTTTGGTGATAGACRTAATCCACTGATATCAAAAATCACACTTCAGAATTTTCCAGCTGCTGTAGCACCTAAGATGGTCCTCAATGATTAACAGGGCTGACAAAAAGGTCACCTGCAGGCACCCCAGGGGCTCCTGGCTCAAGGACACCCATCCCTGCCYCAGGGATTGCTTCCCACCCAATTTCTACAGCTCTAGCAGGGAAACCAAGCCAAAGCAGGAACACAAGCTGTCCTGCCCACATTCCTCAGAGCACATGCATTTAACCTGAAACATGGAAAATAAGAGGCAAGACCTGGCCCCAGCAGCTGGTGGTGCAGGCAGGAGCAGGGTGTACAATGGACCATCTGTTTCCCTCTGTTTTTATTCCCAGATTGGATCAGCTGGGCTAAAGGAAAAATAGAGAGAGATGGAGCACCAGCACAGCAGCTCTGACAAGGGGCATGGGCACAAGGGGAAGTGCAGAACTGAAACAGCCTCTTCCAGAGGCAACTGGAGTGGAGACAGTTCACCAGAGCCCAGGAAAAATGAGAAATCCTCCAAAACACATTCATTTTAGACAGCTGCTTTAYCCCAACTCTGGATGATACTGAGTTTTCTACAAACCCCAGGCTGCTTCTCAGAGATGGGGTTGCTTCTCCTGAAACTGTGCCCACTTTGTCCCAAAATRTCTCTCAGCAGGGCTGCAGAAGGGCTCTGTCTGTCCCAACACAGCAGGCTGTGACTTGGGGCTCCAYATGGGAATAATTCCTTCAGTGTCAGGGAAACTACTGGTGGCCTTAATGTTAAGCGCAGGATTAAATGCTTTGTTCCTTTAAGCCTTGAATATATAAATAGTYGCAGGTTGCAAGGCGCAGGAGAATAAAAACGGGCAGGAATCTGAGCCTTCTATAGGGTTACCCTGTGCGCCAGCAAAGCTTCACTCTCTGCTGGGTCAGGCATGAAAACGGACATAATTCTGGCTGGAAAAGCACCTTTTTTGGGTGGGGCAGGTCCTTGCCGTTGCTCAGTGTACGTTGGCTTTGTGTCAGAGCTGTGAGGATGCGGGAGCTGGGCACCAGCCGGGGCTGAGCTGCCCGGAGCTCTCGCTGCCCCAGCRGAGCCGCTGGGTGGTCACGCAGGGGTGACCCCCGGGCCATGCCCCGCTGCCACCCCACGGGTGTCCCCGCCAGGCGCTGATAAGGGCAGCGAGCGCTGTTTTCTCTCTGCGGGGCTGACCCGCGGCTGACCCTGCTCTTGACAGGTCGCGCTGCCCGGAGCTGGCACCGCGGGCACCGCGGGRCGGGGGCACGGCGGGGCTGCGCCAGGCGGGGGTGCCCCTCGGGGCTCTGCGCGCTCCCTGGCAGGACGTGGGGAGCCGGAGCTGCCTGCTCCCGATGTGTGCGCCTTCCCTGAGGCATCCGCTGGGTCTGCAGGGGGAAGCAGGAATGGAGAATCTTACTCCATGTTCTTAGAAGGCTAATTTGTTATTTCATGGTATTATATCGTATTATATTATATCCTATTGTATTATACTATATTCTATTACATAGTATAATAGAATAAAATTATAATATAGAATAGAATAGAATAGAATAGAATAGAATAGAATAGAATATGTTATATGTTATATTATTATATAATATTAGATATGAATATTATATATTCATATTAATTTATAATAATATATCATTGTATATTATAATATATTATATATTATGACTGTATATATTAATTATATATTATATGAAATATTATAATATGATATAATATTAAATTAATATGATTATATTATATTATATTATATTATATTATATTATATTATATTATATTATATTAATCCTATTATATTATATTATATTATATTATATTATATTATATTATATTATATTATATTATATTATAAAATTATAATATATAATATATAATAATACTATAAGTATAATAAAATATATAATAATAGACTATAATATATAATATTATTATATAATATTATACATTAATATTATTTTATAATATTATTTTATAATAAGATATCATTATATATTATAATCGATTATATATTATGACTGTATATATTAATTATATATTATATTTTATATTATATTAAATATTTTAATATGATATGATATGATATGATATGATATGATATGATATGATATGATATGATATTATATTATATTATATTATATTATATTATATTATATTATATTATGCTATACTAAAACTATACTAAAGAATAGAGAAAGGACACTTACAGAAAGCTAAACAAGAATGATAAAGAAAACTCGTGACTGGCTCCTCAGAGTCCCGACACAGCCAGTCCGTGATTGGTCATTAAGTAAAAACAATTCACATGTTCAATAAACAAACTCCAGACCACACTTTGAAGCAGCAAAACAGAGAGAAGAGAATCAGTTAATTATTATTTTCATTTTTCTCTGAGGCTTCTCAGCTTCTCAGGAGAAGAAATCCTGGCAAAAGGATTTTTCCAGAAAATTTGACAGTGACACTTCCCCATCCACTGCGTATGTTCCTGGCATCYTGCAGCCTCCCCCAAGCACTCAGCCCTCCTTGAGGGGTATTTTAAGCTAAAMAACACCCCTGGTTCACAAGATCCTGGCAGAACCCACTAATTGTGGGTCTCAGTGGACATCGGGCTGCGCTCCGAGGGAAAGGCTGGGGAGAGCCAGCCTGGGGGGCACAAGGCTGGACCCTGCAGAAAATTCCTGCCCAAGCTGGAGGCAGGACTCCCCAGAGCTGTAGAAGAACCCCAAGAGCTCCCCTGGGACCGTGGAGAAGGGCCCCTCACTCTGCCTCAGCCCCAAGAACCCTGCCTTGGASCTCCCCCTTCTCAACACCTTCGAATGCCTGAAACAGCAGAGCTCGCCTTTTCAAGCTCTTCTTGGCAGCCACGAGGTATAAAAAGATGATAACAAATAAAAGCTGAGATAATTGCACAATCACRCAACTCCAGGAGTAGTGGAAAAGAGAAAAAAAAAGAGAAACACTTGTTGSAAGATTTCGGGTTTTATCATCAGAGCTGGAATCGTTATCATTAAAAGCAAATATTGCAGAGTAGAAATATCTCTGTTATAAAGTCAGGTGGGAATTTTGCCCTRAAAATACCTGGCATTTCTCTGAGCTGTGCCATGGGAGAACCTCTGGACCTGAGCTGTAAGTGTGTGAGGTGTCTTATAAACAAATAATATCAATATCTCCTTTGTGGTATTTATAACCTGCATAATACAACAGAAATTAAAGCCTTTGCAAAAGAGGGCAAGGAAGCATAAAGAGATTATAAAATGTGCAGAAGAACTCACTGGGAGAGATGTGAGTGAATACACAGTGCTTTATCACTAATATCATTCCTCTTGGAGGCACAGACTATTTAAATAWGAATTTTGAATGCAGCCAAGAAATATAAAGGCGACATAGCGAAGTGATTTTAAATAAACAAGTAATAATAAACAGCTTGAATATATCAACAATGAAAGCACAACAAAAAGGCTCATATAAATGAAGGTATTGATGGCAGAAATGCATTTTGCACAATGGTAAATATAATAGAAATGCTAACACTTATTAGTAGCATAGAAAGATTTGCAGGAATAYTGTTGGGAGGGCAGGAGGTTACTCATTTCAGAGCTTTTGACTGTCAAACTCCTTCAGAAAAATTACACACTTCATTTCAGCTCCTGAAAATTACATACACTTTTTTTTCATTAAAAATAATCTCATTCAGGTTTTCAGAAATGTTTTTTTCCTGTAAGTGCTTTAAACAAACTTTCACAAATAATCCCTCGTTTTGGCTTGTGTTGCTCTGACAAATCACTGAAACAACACTCTAAATCATTAGACTCAGTTGACTCAAGGAGTTTAACATTTAGAATTGAGATAAGAACCAAAAAGTCGCCAAAGGCAACTTTGAGCCCAGGAGTAAAACCAAGGAAAATCTGTAAAGAGAGTGTGGAGTTAATGGAAACACCACTTGAAATATTTACCTAGTCACTTACAGCATTTTCCCTACAGTTTTTTTTTTGCATGTCCAGATAAACACCAGCCCCTCTGGCTGAGGACCTTTTCCAGAGCTTATCTCCTCCAGCAACCCCGTCCCCTTGGATCTCTGCTCTGCTGCCTTTGGACCCCTGTGCACCCTCCTGTGCTGTGGGAGGGCAGGGGCCTGTCCTGCCTCTCCCAGGACTGCATTCATGGCCACCCCAGCAGGGTCCAGGTGAGGGACCCCCCCAGCCCTTGGGGGCGGGATGATGGGGGACAGCTGGGCAGGGGACATGGAGTGGCCTGGGGTCTGCCTGCTCCGTGCTCCCCTCCATCCCCGGCTGTCTCTGCAGGGAGGAGCAGCTGTGTCAGGCAGCTGCTGGCAGCGTGGCTGCTCCTCTGCTGCTGAGCCGCCCCATGTGAGCTCCAGGCGGGCGCTCAGCCCCGGATTTGGCCTGATGAGTGGTTTCTCCCAGCCATATCCTTTCATGACCCCATTTCCAAGGCTTTCCCCTCGCCCAGGAACATGTGCATCCCTGCTTGGGGCTCGGGAGAAACCCACGGAGTTATTTGAACCAGATYGAGAGGGTGTGAGCGGATTAAGGGAGGATGTAAGGAGGCTCTGCCCAGGCTGCAGCTGCCCTTTGTATGGGACCTGATGGAAATGCAAGAGCTGCTGTCTGTTCCTGCCTTTGGCCCATCCCAAAAACRATTCAGCTGGAGGCACCCATGGGAGCCTCACAGCCCATGGGGTGGTAGGTGCCCATCATACCCTCTGCACTGCTCTGACTCCAAGAAAACATAACCTAACATCATTTCCTGGCATCTGGGAAGCCTGAAGCCATATCTATTCCTGCCCTCTGCTTTTTATTAATTAGTTCCCAGCATCAAAATATGTGTTCAGAACTCTCCAAACACTTTATTTATCCAGAGGATCACGCAGGAATAATCAATTCTCTGAGCATCTGGTTTCTTTTGATTTCTTTTTGGTGTTTCCACCCCCCCCCCCCCAATCTGGAAACCTGCTGGGGAACCAGCAGGAGACGTGTATGGTACTGAGCAACTTCATTTATGGGGCTTATTTAGTAAAAGCTCTCCCAAATTAATGCTGCTGGTAGAGGCCAAGCAAGGAGAGAAAGAGAAGGGAAGGCATTGGAGGCTCCATGGATGGGGCAGGYCTTTGGTGCACAGCAAATGTGGCTGCTCATGCTGGGTGAGCTCATGCCATTTTTCTGCCAAAGTTGTACAAACCCAACTCTATTATAATGACAACACCTTTTCCAAATTTAGCTGATTTTACTTCGAAAGTGGATGAGGATAAGCCAGGAAAACACCATCATGAATATGGAATGAGCGTCCATACAGAGCATTTGTCATTTCAGATGATATAAATATCAAGAGTTATGCTGGTATGGTATTAAAGAAAAGCCCCTTTTTGGGACTGTGGGATGTGGTCTTTCCACTTTGAGGAGATGGAAATGCTTCTTAAAATCTTGTCCCRGCTGAGCCACGGGGTATCTGACCCAGTGTCACCCCAGGCAATGGAGCTGCTGCGCATCCAGCCCTGCTCCAACACGTCATCCTGCCTCATCCTGTCACATTAATTGGCTGTACTTGGGCAGGCTCCATCAGCCCAACGCATTTGCAGGTTTAAAAAGCAAAAGTCCCACCCACTCTCTCCAGCTCAAGGGCTTTCACCCCATTTTCTTGGAAGGTTGATCTCGGTGAAATGACTCCCATTCAGCCGTAAAATAAATACGTGTGTAAACCGCCGGGGCACACTTCAGACTTTGACCCGCAGAGCCGTGGAGCCCGCAGCGCTGTTTTCCCCAGCTCACCATTGAGCTCTAGCCCTTTGTAAACTTTTACTGGATTGCCTTGGACGTGGCAGGAGCAAACAGTCTGCCTCAGCAATCGCAAACACGCGGGGAGGCTGCGGCGGCGGCCGGGGAGCCGCGCATGGCACCGCCAGACACGGGGCCCATGACTCACGGCCTCCCCGGGCCATAAACCCCCAGGRACTGGTAGGAATTGCATCCTGGCGGGGCTGGGACTGAGACTGGAGCCTTGGGAGCAGCTCCACCGAGAGGGCATCTGGGCCGTGCTGCTGCTCCCCRCGCTGCCTTATTGACCGCTTAAATCCTCTGCAGATCAAAGCGGGGCTGAGGGTTTCTTCCTAATGCTGCTTGAACTACACTGACCTTTTCCTCTGGAACCTCTGTTAACTCCTGCCCATTACTCATTGTAAACAAAAGGGAGATCCAAAGGGTTTCCAAAGGCCGAGATGGATGGGAAATGTTAGGAAGCTGGTGAAGGATGCTCAGGCAGATGACATGATTTAGGGAAAGGAAGGAATTCAGACCTACATGGGCTGGCAGCCCCACTCTTCATTGTGGCACCTTTAACTGTGTCCATGTCTCATGCAGAAATGGCTTAGAAACTGTGATGAGTTAAAATGCTGGMGAGGCTCAAACATGGACTTTAAAGCTCAGTCGTGGGTCGGACTGGAAGGCGATCCCGAGCCCTGCTGAGCACATGCCAGTGCCCATGGCATGGTTTGCAGCTTTAGCTGACAAAACCATGCCATTGAGTGGGAGGGACCTTGAACTCGGGAGCAGCTTTGCTTGGAGCTTTGAACTTTGTGGTTTGTCTCTGCCTCCCACACAAATGCTGCACTGCCATATGGATACTTGGCACCGYGGTTTATCCTCTCCTTTCATATCTTATCCTCTTTGGGAAGTCCTCTGGTAATACCTCACGTGCTCTTTGCATTGGGAAGACCATGTGTACAGGCTTGCAACAACATTAAACCCCATCATGGTCCATTACTCTTGTTGTAAAAATGTCTTTTTTCACACAATGCATCAGAAATATCTGTTTAAACTTCAGGGAACTTTCTGAACAGAGGGGAGGAACAGCAATGCACCCAACTCCCCACACRTGAGTCTGTGGTCATCCTGCAGCATGGAGGTGTCAGCTACCGATGGGCAGCAGCCGCAGCCAGTCCTGAATTGTGACTCAGATTCTCCTGAACCCTTCCTGGTGGTCAGAAAAGTGCTGGTAACAGACAGTGAGATGGGTTTTGTGTACTATGGCTTCTCAGGTTCACAWTCAGGAATGTGACTTATCTGACAGCTCAGATCAATTCTTCACCCTCTCCAGTGAGCTGATGTCGAGCTGAGCCTGGCAGGCCGTGCTCCTGCCTGCAAAGTCTTGATGCAGGAGGTCTGGGGCAAGCATCCTTCAGCAGCTTTGCTGGCCACCTCCAGCAGCTTTGCTTCCCGCTTTGGATTTAAGCAGGCCTTGTTCCCTGGCCATAACCCCCACCCTGTGCCTGCCGAGCCCTTTTTCTGTCCCTTTTTCTGTCCTCTCCTGGAAACAAAGGCGCGGGTGTGCCCTGGTACCGCCGCTGGCGAGCGATAACGCGGAGCCGCTCCCGCCGCTGTCGCTGTCACCGGCCGGTGGCGCTGGCCAGGAGCTGCCCCGTGCCCGGGCACGCTGCCTCCGCCGGGCCTCTCTGCACAAGGATCAATTAATCTCCGACTTTTCCCCATTCCCTCCCTATTGCATCCTGGCCCTTGGCCCAGGAATTTCCCCCTGGCTGCCCATGGAGTCTGCTGGAAACCCTCAGGAAAGCGCTTTTGAAACATCTCGGCCTGGGCAACCTCAGGGCTGGGAGGGTTTTTGGCATTAATGCCRGGGGATTTCGATTGTTTGGGAGCCACAGTTCCTGGTCCGGAACAGTGGGAAGGAGAGGATTCTCTGTGTGAGGCTGGTTTGATGACTCCTTCCTGTGGTGGCTTCTTTTAATGGAGCTACACGCATGGGATAGGGAAGGAGAAGAGGGGGAATAACCATCCCACCGTGCTGCCCCGAAATGAGGGGGGTTTGAAATCATCCAGCACTGAAACTGCCCCTGTGAGCTCCTGCAGTGCCATTCATGGGGGAAAACTAAAACTCTTCCTGTTCATGAGTTTTATCCGTTTTGCTCCTGACTTGGTGAAACTGGAGGATGCAGCCCTGCACGGGCTCCAAGGACAGCAGCCCTGGCACTTCAATCCCTTTATTGCGCTTGGTGAAACTGGAGCACCAAGCCAGGAGCAAGACGGATGAAACTCATGAACGTGAAAAGCAAGAGTTTCGTTTTGGGAAGCCCGAGTTTTGCAGGGAACAGGGAGAGCTCAGCTTTCTCCCGAGGATTTGGGGGTTGTGTCTGCCGGGCACACAGTGACCTCTGCTGTCCTTCCCCCCAGCAGACCCCAGCCCGGCAGACGGACRCGCGTTTTATGGGGAATAGGAGCTGGGCTGTGGCTGGTCAGCGCCGCACGAGTCGCTCCGGCGCCGCACGCTCGCCCCGGCCATTCTGTAGTGCCATCTTCAGGCAAAGCCTCACCATTGCCGAGATCAAAGAGCTGAGAGTGGCACCCGCCCGCAGCCCCTGCCTCCCTCTGCCCTGCCCACGKCGGGAAGGGCTCTGGGATCCGCACAGGGCAGTGGTCAAGGACAGCAGGGACTTCCCAAGGGCTTGGTGATTGGCGTAATGTCTCTTGCATGAGATTAGAGAAGTTTTTCCAGGAGCCGGAGCCCCCAGCGAGCTGGAAGCTGGAGTAATGTCAGTGTTAATTCTGAACAAGGCACTCAGCAGCAAAAGTTGCCTTTGGGGTTCCGTTTAGAAAGGGGGTGGCAGACAGGGCTGAGGATTCTCACTCAGGGAATGGATGCAGGGGAGGATGCAGCCCTGCACGGGCTCCAAGGACAGCAGCCCTGGCACTTCAATCCCTTTATTGCACCTTGCTTTGCTCAGGCTGCTCCCAGGAATATTTTCTGGTCTGGCTGCACAGCCTGGATGGCCAGGAATGATCTCTGCTGCCTCAGGGACCCCCGAGGCTCTGGAGCAGGCAGGGGCTGTGTGGAGCAGCCACAGGACAACCTGGCACGCACATGCTGGGAGCAGCATCCCCGCCGYGCATGGGAGCAGCGCAGGGATGAGGATTCCACCCGCATCCAGAGCTTGCAGCACCTCCTGGGGGCTCCCCAAAGTCTCCAGGGCTCTGGTGTGGTTGTGTCTTAGAGCTGTGACCAGTTTTGCTGGCTCAGGGCCGCAGGGTGAGGAGGGCTCCAGCCTGCCCTGCCTGCTGCACACATCTGGCACAGACATGCAGTGATCCCGCGCTCTGCTGCTCGTGTTCCTCTTCCGCCCGAGGGTTTTTCAAAGACCAGGCTTCCTCCAGCTGATTTACAGCGCTTTTTAGAGCAAAGGGGCGACTCCAGAGAAGCCACCAATTATGTTGATGAAGAGCCTGACAGTAAACAGTGTCTTTTCTCCCTCTAAAAGAAAAAGACACGGAGGGAATTCAGCATCTTCCCAACATCAAAGCTAATAACAGAAGTGAAGTGAGACTCTGACCTTTAACAGCCTGCCTGTTAGTGTGGATTATATCATGTCAGCAGCCATCTGCAATATAAACTATACCTGGCTTTGATGAGACCTCTGATAGACCTTTAAAGGGGTGGAAATACTGCACAGCTTTCTGCAGAGAGGAAACCACTGGAATACCAAGGCTTTAGCTAGCTCTGCAGCACATGGGATGAGGGTGTCCTGCTGAACTGCTGGATCATCAGGGCTGCTGGGATCCTCACACAAACCTGTCTGGGATGCTGGAGCCAGAGCAGGTTGTGGCTGTGCCTGCCAGTCCCAAGGTGCAGATATCATGGAATTTTTGGGCCTCTATCACCTCCTGGGCCTTTTCCTGAGAGCAGAATGAGGTTGTGTCCCTGCTCCCATATGGAGAGATTGGAGGGTTTGTCAACTCTCCTGGCAAATGAGTHTGTTTGCTAGCCAGCAGCCTTCATCCCTATTTTTTTTTTCCTAGTATTTCTTTTCTTTCCAGTCAAAATGCCACCTTTCAGATGTTTTGGGGRTGGACAGGCACCTGACATTCAGCATCCCTCTCCCTGCAGCGCTGTCTCTGAATCCATCAGGTGCTGCAGTAAACCTCAATCCAAACTCAGCATTTGCCCCCACGCTGGTTTTTCTGGGTGCTGATCTGTGACCCTGGCAGCACAGGGCTCAGTGATGGGGCACCCTGGCACTGCTTGAGTGCAGTAAACAGGCTGCAAAAGCTCTGAATTGAAGCTTGGGGGTACACGAGAGCAGGGATTGCAGAGATGGTGGCAGGAACCTTCCTTCCACACAGAAGCATCTCAGTGCCCTGGAAGGTGACAGCCATTGCTCCCCAAAGAGGATCCAGAAATAGCAGGTCTGATGGAGCCACAGAACATCACTGAGAACATGATCTCACTGCCTAATATGTTGAAATATCTCACCAGCTTCTCARGGGACTTATCCCTGGAAAGGAAGTTTTCTTAGCCATATCAGGAAGAAAAGAAAAATGGAGGAATGAAAAAAGTCATCATTACTCTGACACCTGGARATAACATTCAAAGCTAAGCACTGGGCAGGATAACTCTGCTCCTAAACAAAGCTGATTTATTGGGAAAGCTCATCCATTTACAGTCCATAAGTTAAGGGCTCAGGCTTTTTGCACAGAGGTGCTTCACTCATCAAGGAATACGGTAATAATGTTTTATGGGATTGTCTAAGACTTCCTCTCCACAGGACCCTGGCCATTGCTGTTATGAAATACACAATGCTTTAGCATCCTGAAGTCCTACACACTGAGCCATAAAGACAAACATGAGTGATCTTGTATCTTCTGGGGCTTTATGGCATTATAAAATATGTTTTATGTTCCAATCAGCAGCGACAATTTATGAACAGAGAGGCTGGAGAAGATGTAACATCAGACTATGTATTTTAATATAGTTTGAGAGAACTGTAATGCCTTGAATGACATTTGCTCTCAGCACACACGGAAAATGAATAGTAATGCAGGGGAGATTGATGGTTTATTTCATCACGAAGGGTCTTCTGTGCAAAGAGTTTTATGAACGTTATAGACAATAACTAGTTGGCTTAAGGAACAGGATTTATTGGCCGTGTGGCCACCTTCTCCTGGAGTGCTCACATTTTCTCAGTGTCTTGTTTGTGAAATTTGTTAGCATCACTTCCAGGAGGTTTGGGKTTTTTTTTCTCCCTGCCTGTAAGCATTTAAATTAGAGCCAGAGATAGACACCAACCATTTTTATTAATGTTTCGTTTTATTTACACAATGTATCAGTCATAAGAAGGTATTATGGAGTAACACTAAAAAGATCTATTTTATATGCAACTCCTCTGGGGAATGAAAATAAAGCTGCTCAGAAGTGGAAGCAAGGCGGGCGTCAGACAAGAGTTAGAACATGCTCTTTGTGGAGTACCGGTCACATTTAAACATCCTGTTCTTAAGATTRTGCTGAGAATTTATTGCTAGTGCTGGATTTTTGTGAGTTCAGCATGTTTTCATAAAAAAAMCCACCTCAACTCTTCTGTTGTAATTCATCTTTGGTTATGCATTGCTGCAAAGAATGATATCCAAGAGGATGYGCAGGCTGGCAGTGGCTTGGAGGATTGACTGCCAATAGCAGGCAGCTGTTGAGCCWGCAGTGACCAGCTCCTGTGCCCACWAGATGGGATTTTTTACCCAGGTGTGGGGAAATTTTTCCATTTCACTCCTGATCATCTTTTTCCTGCCATTTACTTGTGCCCGAACCAGTAGCCAACACCATTTCCAAGAGTCCTGTGACAAGAGAAGTCATCCTCAGTCTCAAATTGCATCCTTTAGCAGGGAAAGCCTGGAAAATGTGTTTCTTTAAAGCCTCCTTGTGAGAAAGCAGGGAGAAAGATAACAGCATGGAGCTTTTGGGGATGCTCTGAAAGGAGCAGCAGTGATTTGTGGAATGCTGGGCACCAGATATAATTTTTTAGCTTGCAGTGAAGCAGAGGAGAAGGTGACTGGTTTCCATGGAGGAGAGAGGGTTTGGATGCTGGTGAGGCCCTGCACAGGCAGGGGTGGAGGGTGCAGGGTGGGTTTGGTCTCCTCCTGCTGTTGGAACAACAAGCTGAGGATGGCCAGGACCTGTCCCATCACACACCTGCCCTGCTTGTCACCTCTGATGCATTTATGTGAAACTTCCAGCACCAGCTGCAGATTGATCCTTCCAAATCAATGGGGAATTGTGTCAGGGATCAGTGAAGAGAATCCCAGCCCTGTGGTAAGGGCAGCATTTCAGGCACTGAGGGATTTTAGGCAACAGTGGGCTGGGTCAACAACATYTTCACAGGAGAAAGGCGTCCACGAAACACTGAAGGGCTGAGATGTCACAGTGACACCCTGGTGTCCCCTCAAGGCAATGCCAGGGGTGAGCATTTCACTCCTTAATGTCCCCCTTATTGTACCTCCTGATTTATTTTTACTCTCAGAGTTTTATTAATGCTGTTGACTCTCCTGTGCTTAGTACCTGCCCCTCCACAGTAATTAAGCATTAGCTAATATCTGCTCATTGGAAACCATAAAGAGAGCTTTATGATCGGGCAGGAAAAGGCTTCATTGATTTAGAAGACAGTTCAGGTGGTAATTTCCATGGCACCTTAAAAATCACTGCAAAGTGATCTCTAGAAGGTAATAAACAAGATGCAAAATCACCATGATAACATAAATCACCTTGAACTCACTTGATAAGAACTGTGCCATGGATCCATCCAAGGGAATTGCTTTGTAATGCAGTATCAAYGTCCCATTATTTTAAAGAGTTACTAAAGTAAAAGGGAAAATGGGATTCTTTATAGGATATGTGGGATTTTATTRAACACTTGTGTGTGGAGAGGAATGGGAGTGCATGGGTGGATGTAGCAGTGATGACACCTGCCAAGGGTGATCAGTTTGTCCTTTCWAACCTCTGTCACCTGAGTGCCCTCACACAACTGCCTGTCCTTAAAACCAGGGCCCGAGAAGCTGAACCAGAGAAAATAACCCTGGACAACAAACTTGGGGCTGCAGAGCCCAGCACTGGCAGGGCTGTGGAAGCATCTCCTCTCCTGCTGCCTGCCTTGGGTGCTCTCAGAGCAGCCCCAGCTCCTGGGATGTCAGGAGGAGCTGGGAGCAGAGGAGATGGATTAGGCCCTTCTGGCTGGCCTGCCATGAATTATGTGTTAGCTCTACATCCAGCCATTCATTAGAGATTTACCAGCTGCTTTTYGCCTAAATATTTGCTTAAAACCCTCGGCATATTTCATTCCATAGATTATTTTTTCCTACCAGTTATGAATCAGGGCTGAAAGCGTTTTAGAAAGAAAACACACTTTGCTGGAGTCAGAYATTGCATTCAGTCAAAATCCATGAGAAGTGTAAGACCAGCTGGAAATATGAAGGGGGTCATTCAAAATTTTCACTGGGACCAGTGACTGGGACAGATACAGACAGAGTAAAGATGAGCTCATTTCTGCAATTTTCAGGCTCTCCTACTCCAGCCCAATCAGTAAGAAAAATTTTAATTATCATTTTTATTTTCACTGTGTAATTTTTCCTTTTCAGTGGTCTAAGCCAATTTTTCTGCCATTCCTCCACAAGGATTTTGTAAATTTTGCTGTYGCTTTGGGAGCTCTTCTCCAGCAGCATTGGAGCTCTCAGCTGATGCCCATCTTTCCTTGAGAAGGGTCTGTTGAAGGCAATTGTTTTGACCCAAATTGTGTTGGAATCACTGTAACCAGAGATATGGGAARGCTGCTCTGTTTTATACGTCTATTTAATTTTGTTTCTATTATAAATTCAAAATTGCACTGAAGTTCTTAATTCTGCCCAGTAGTGGCAAACAAACTTGTAAGAGGTTGAAAAACCTGTGCATCYGTCTCAGCTCTCCTTGGAAGTTTCTGAACAGAGCAAAGTTTGCAGCAACATTTAGGTTAATCTGATTTTAAATTATTTCAGGATAACTAGATGAGTAAATAATTTTACAAGTTTTTCTTTTTAGTGCAGCCTGAATTTTTATGCCATTCCTGCAAATTGAAAAGAAATGGAGACAACTCAGAGGAACTTCAAATTCCAAATAAAAACTTCCAGAACTTGCATCCAAAGTTAGGGCTGGTGAGGAACCAGACTTTCCTCTCATGTAAATCAACACAAGCATCAGGCAATGAACCTGGATGAATTAATCTGTGGAGCAATGCCAACGCTCCTGCAGTAGGGGAACTGGTACCAGTGTGTGCTACAGGAGCTTTCCCAACGCAAACCAGCTGCAAATCTGCTCTAAGTGATTTTTTTTTTCCTTACAGGTCCTTAATCCACTGGGTTAAAGCTTTACAGTGAGCAGAGTACTGAGCAGGACAGACCAGCACTTCAGATTGCAGCTGCCAAAGGCAGCCATCCCACTCATCTCAGTGTTTGAAATAAATCCTTACATGGGGATCTTAAAGAGCTGGACTAACTCCCCAAAGCATTAATGGGTGTTAAGTGGTGTGCTGAGATAAGAGTACATCCCATTGTTAGGGGTGACCGATAGAGCTCAGGGGTCAAGTGAAATTGGGCTTATCTGCTGGCAATTCAGCCTTTTTTCTTCCTGTGTTTGCTGTCTAGAATTTTCTGCAGGAGGAGAAAAAAAAAAAAAAAGGGAAAAGGAAAGTGTAAAGCAGCCCATATTTTACTCAGGAGTCAAGCAGAAGGTTCTTCAGGGCAGATGAAAGACAGACACAGCACTTTCTGTGGAAAAGCCAGGAGGTGATGCCTTCCCTGCATGGTGAAATCCTTGGGACCAGGATCTATCCCAGGGGAGGCAGAGCTCCTTTCATGATGGCAACAGCGYAGGAGAAATCCTTTTCCCTCTAAACACGAGCAGACAGAAGTCACCTCATTACTTTGGAGCACAGAGCTGGCACTGAACCTGCCAGCTTCCCTGATGCCTCCAGGATGGCTGAGCCTCCCAAGGATGGGGGTCAGTCTCTGGGTATGGCTCCAGCTCTGGAAAAGCAAGGACAGCACAGCAATCCCGAGAAAAGCTCCACTTTCCCCCCTTTCCTGGGCTCAAAGGGTTTTGTAGCTGTAGCCAAGGTGTTTTGGAGTGAACTGGGTGGGATCAAGTCCCTGCTTCTGGAATGGACTCGCTGTTCTTGGCACAACAAAGCCCATTCCTGCCACCTGGGACATTCGCCCAAGATTTGATTGAAAGGTTGATGTAACCAGGGTGAGATAACATTGTTATGTCCTGGGATAGGTCCCAGCACTTCCATTTCATGGGGCTGGCTTTCAGGGTGAGCAGTGGGAATGGTCTGGGTCTGCCTTACCCAAGGGCACCTTCACTGCCCTTACAGGAGCACCTTATCACTGAGGTGGCATCAGTGATAAAACCTGTTAAAAGAAATATTCTGCTTTTGTGGAAAGGGACAAGCTTTTGTTTAAAATTAGGAACTTGAAGTCACAAGAGAAACCAGCAGCTGAACTCTTTATTGTGGTCCCCGTGACAAAACTCTGAGGGGTTTTAATCACTGTGAAATGGTTCAGACTGCTGGGCTGCACACAAACCCTTTTAAATAATCCTCCCTGCTTTCCCAAGCTTTGCAGTCCTTCTGAAACCCAAAYCAGCATTTAGCTGGCTGGGCAAATTCCCAGTCCCACTGAGGTCAAGGGATGCTGTGCACTCACCTGCAGCAGTACCAGGACCTCCCCTGCCTGTATTCCACTCTGTTTCCCTGCTGGCTGCCAAACCAGAAGGTTCCTGGATTTGTCATGACCACAGAAATGCATTTTAACATGAGTGGTCTAATTCCACACTACCAGAGCTGAGTTTTGAGTTGTAAATGCAACCCTCTGAGCTCTTGACTCTGACCCACTTTCTGCCTGGAGCACAGCAGGAAGGGAACAGCTCCATCYCTCCCTCACTGGAACCAGATGGATCCCTATAAAATATTATTGGAAGGCTAGAACAATTAAATGTGTTCTTGCCTGTGCATTAAAACACAATATCCATATCCAGTGGCAAGGAACAGGTCTTTCCAACACAGAGTGTTAAAACAATTTGTTTATAAATCTGAAGGAGCCCAGGATCTCCCTGAATCTCTCTAATTTCAGCAGTGAGGGAACCCTGGAGTGTTGCAAACCTGGGTAGGGAGGCTTTTACTGAGCTATCAAATCTGAGAGCAGGAATAAAAATGTATATTTTCCTTCTTTCTGATTAATAGTTCCAGTCAACATCAGCTAACTTATTCCTATTGACAGATCTATGAAATACTTGCAGAATCAACAGCCATAAAGTGGATGGCAAAGCAGTGGCACCATAAAGCTGTAACGTCCGTGTCTATTGCAATCAAGGCTTTTAAAACCTAATTACTTCTGGGTGACATCAGTCATATATTTTCGTGTGAAATTACAGTGGCATGCAAGTGCCCAGCAAAATAAAAGAAAACAAATGATGCCCTATAATAACAGAGAAGTGAACTGTCATTTTTAATCTGGCATGAAAGCTCCAACTGATGAAGCTTAATACAACTTGTTAAAACACCTAACAAGTGAGGAAGTGATTAAGTATTGTCCTTTTGCCTCTGGGAAATAGGATCTGCTCTCAGCAAGCACAGAGTGACAGAGATAGCCCTTTGGAGCTGATTGAGCTGCACATAAAGTAACTTCTAATGATCTCAGTCCACTTTGAGCCATAAAGATTTAGAAGGGACAATATTTTAGAAATGATCAAGTTCCACTCTTTTTATTAGTGAGGATAAAACACCTTTGTGGAGGAAATTAAACAGAATAAATTGCTGAAGCCTTCTGCAGCTTCCCTCATTTAGTGGTGTCAGAAGAGTGCAGCAGACACCAGCCTGGAGCAGGAGCTCATCCACAGCAGAGGGCACTGAGGAGGGAAACTGCCTCTTGCTTCCAAAGAGCTTCCAGGCTGGGTAAAACCCTTTGTGCGGTAAAATCCCTTGGAAGAACTCCACTCACCTGATTCTTTTAGCTCCATCACGTCACTGTGTGCCTGTGTTGTCTCCATCCCTGTGGGGAAATGAGGGATTTGGGAGCAGCAGTGGGGTTTGGGGCAGGGCAGGGCAGGCAGAGCCTGTGGCTGCCCAGGATGCCTCTGCAGCCCTGGTGATGGAGGAGCATCCTTTGGAGCAGCACTCAGAGAGCTCCAGGGATGCTCTGCTCCGCTCTCCAAATTCCTGCCTTCCTGCCAAGTCACCTCCAGCACTAATCCCTCCTCAGGGACAAACCCGCTGAAGTTCCCAGYTCCTGCAACGGACCATGGCAGAACCTGCTACAGTTTGTTCTTCTGGCTTTTATTAGGGACACGTTTTTCAGGAGATGTTTCTTTTATGGTGCTTAAATTAAGTTTTCAAGGTTAATTGTCCAATTTGATGACTTTGGTTCAATAAATAATTCAGAGACAGTTTACGTCCTCCCATGTAAAGATGCCTGCTGAGGTTACAGTCGCAGCCAGGCACTTCCTCTGATGTGCTATTAGCTAATGTGCTGGAGGTTTTTCCACTTCTGTTTGGAAGCATTTAGGCTCTCTGAGAGGAAATTTGAATGGAGCTGAAGTTCAGTGGAAGGGATCATAGTGAAGACAGCCAAAGTSACCAAGCTATGGATAAAGTCATTGCCAATGTCCATTGTCCAGCGATTTTCCTGTCGTCATCCACCAAACAGCAATAGCACAGCAATCATTTTAGGTCTTAATAACAACTTCAGTTCAGCAGGTCAAATTGAGAAGTCTTTACATGCTCTTTGGGGACTCATCCTGGAGCAGCTAACTCAGACAAACCTTTTCTCTGTGGCTCTGAGTTTGAGACTCTGAGCTGATAGAGGTGCCATTAGAAATTTCCCTGCTAAACTGCTGTGTGGGATAGGTGAAGTTGCTTCTCTTAGTCACATTTTTATAGCTCTCTTGCAAACAATCTACAAGACTGCTTTTCCTATTTGCTGTGTGTAATGGGATCATAACCCTGCGGGGAGTCCCAGGTATCAATACAAAAAAAACTCTATAAATCATAAATATTCCTGTGGTGTGTTAGTGCGAGTTCCAGGGCTGGGAAGTCCCAAGGGAGGGTAGCTGGGAACCGTGTTTGCTCCTGCCCCAGGGACCTGGAACTGACAAAAGAGAGGGATACTGCTCTGTTACCAACATTGGAGGAATCTTGGGGGACCAATCAGCTAATATCCCTACCATGCTACCAATAAATAAAGGAAAATTTTTGCAGTGCTTACTAAACACCATCTTCTCCCTGTTAGTCAAACTCCGCCGTGAGTTAACAGCATCAGATTTCCAGCAAACCCACATCCCCAGTGTCTGTAGGTGCTTGGCAATCCCCAAACCCGTTGTCCCCCTCAAGCACCAGWGCAGGGCTGTGACAGCACCCTCCCCAAGGTGTCAGTGGGTCGTGGTGCATCCAGGTGAGAGCTGGAGCTGGAGCAGCCCTGCTGCTGACACTGCAATGCAGCTCCAATGCAGAGCTCCTGGCAGAGGGACATTGATTCAATGGTGCAGTTGCTGTCCTTTAAACAAAGGTCACATTGCAGGGCTGGCTCTGCCTGTGCGTGCCCCGAGGCGATGGCTGGACCAGGAGCCTGAGCTGGAGCGAGATGCTGTGCCTGCTGCTCGTGCCTGCGCTGGGTTGGACCCCGTGGCCCATTCACCTGTGCTGAGGATGCCCAGCTCTCGCAGGGCACCCAGCCAGAGGGCACAGGTATGCCCTCACCCTGCAAGGGCTCAGCACAGCAAAATCTGGCACCCAGGGAATGCTATTTCCACAGCTGCCTGCTTACCCCACCGCTTATTTTCGATCCACTCACGGAGTAAAAATATAATCTGAGTTTCGCCTGCTGGAGCAAATTGTGGCTACAAATATTCTCACTTATTAAAAAAAAAAAAAAGAAGAAGCAGTTATTGGCAACCTGGCTCAGAGCTTAGCAGGGCTTGCAGAGCAGCAGACTGTGAGGTTKGTTACTGGCAATGTATTCAGAAGGCATCTGATCAAAGCTATAAAAGGGGAAAAAAAATCATCAAGGCAACATTGTAAAAGATGATAGTTGTTAAATCTAATTTCAATACTCTGTGTGCATAACCTCTAACTCGGAGGCATCTAAGCATTCCAGGCATGGCCGGTGCATTGTAATTTTTGCATCGTTTCACATTACTCACAAGGTGCATTAGATGGACACTGAAGGATGAATTATTCTTTTCAGCAAAACATTTTTGTGGAGTAAGTAAATTTATCTTGYGGGGAGAGTAAAAGGAAGAAATATGGCATTAAAATGTGCAGATCTGAGTTGAACACATCTCTCTTTTACAGGGAAACCATGATTTAAGTGCACTCTATTACTAATGTTTAATAAAAGCCATAATTCAGAATGTCAGGCTGAGGCTGTGTGCATTGAAACTATGATTTGGGGAAAAAATGACACGGTCATTTTTCAGTACAGTAGCTCTTCTTTAAGCCATTTGTCTGCAGGCCTAAATTAGCTTTGAAGTGTACTTTATCTTTTCTAAAAAAGGCATTGATACAGCGATTATGCTTTATCAATTAATTTTACACACAGCCCCGGAGAGGACAGAGGTTCTTGGGGCTGGGTGCCTGTCACCTCCCCATCCCAGTGCAGGTCATGTCACCTGCATCCTGCATCACCCCGCACTTCAAGGGACCCTGGGACAGTCTGCGAGTGCACAGGCTGAGCTCCCACCTTTCTGTGAGATATTTCCCCAAATATTTGCTGTTCAGTGGGTGTCTCCCCACGTTCCCAAGGTGGAGACCCCCTGTGCTGTCTGTGGAGCTGGCAGCACACCGTCCATTGCTCCATCAGTGCTGGCTCTGAGGGGAACGTGGAACTGGCTGATGGATGGTGTCCCTCCCTCTGACTTCACAGACCTGCAGCTGACCACCAGCTGCCCTCCACTTGCTGTGTGGTTGGCATCCATTCTCCTGAAAGTTGTGAAGATTTTGGTGCAGAGCAAACCCCCAGCAGCACCTGAGAAGCTGCAGCACAGCAATGCTGGGCCCAGAGCTGCACCGTGGTGCTGCAGGAGCTTGGTGGGACACCAGCTTGGGAACACTGGAGTGTTCTATTCTCTAACCACGACCTCTGAGCGGGCAGCCGAGCTGGAGCTCCTCCTGCAGCTCCATCAGACATGCCATCGATGTCTGCATGTCCCCCGTAGGGGTCAGCCAGGGTTATCAGGGCCTCAGGGTTCATCAGATGGCTGTCAAGTGGGAGTTTGTGGCACCCAAGCTGCAAACAGGCTGGGAAAGTCCAACTGGAGCCCCAGGGTGTTCAGGGATGAGTAGCTGTTAAAAGCATTTTGGATTTTGTTCTGCTTTCTTTTACTCTGCTTCCCCTCAGTGACAGCTTTTTCTAGATTAAATAAAAGCAATAAACCAGCAGCTCGTCTGATCCCTGCTCTGCACCATCACGGGTGCAGCTGTCACTGAGCCTGCCCAGCTCCYGCTTCTTGATGCTTTGCTGAGTCCCACTGCCTTAACGAGGCTGGGGACAGCTCTCTCCTGCTGCTGGTGACATCCCCAAGGGCGCCCACTGCTGCCCAGCACAGCCCTCCTGGGGCACTGTACCTGCTCTGCAGATGGCCACATATYCATCTGTTTTGATCTGCATGACTAAAAGTCACACCAGAAGGAAAAAATTAATATAAAGCTGCTCTTCCCTCTCTTCCATTTTCCTTTTCCCAGGATGCAGGTGCTGGGACCTGCCTTGGGGTGGGCAGGCAGACACTGGGGGGTTCTTGTGCATCTGCTCAGGCTGCTGTGAACCCGGAGGGACTGGCTCCTTGCATGTGCTCCATCCTTGGGAGCATTATAAACCAGCATCAGGCTCCAAAGRACTTCCCAAAGTCATGCCCACAGGTCAGTAGCACCTGGATTCAAACCAAGCCAGAGCCCCTGCGAGCAGCACACGGGGCTGCTTTCCACCAGTGGAAGATCTGGGCCATTAAATATCACTTTCATTTACAATCTGACCTGCAGCTGGGACATTTATTAGCACAATCCAATTCCCCTCGGGGCAGGCAAAGCCTCAGAGCTGGATGCTGAGCCTGGYCCTTGCTGAGTGTCTCCCGAGGAAACACTACCTGTGCTGGGCTCTGCTCCCAGGCACCCCAGCTCCTGCAATTAAACTCTCCTTAAACTTTAAAGGCACACTTAAATGTGTGTTTATGGCCCCATTACTTTCTCTTTATAGCCCGAGGTGAAGGCTGGAATCCTGTCCGAGACATCTTAAAGGTTATATGTACAATTAGCTGGTTCTCATCACGTCCTTTCATATATTTCACTTCATGAGCCAAAACAAACCCCGGTAAATCAGCCGGGGGCACCTCTGGGACGAGGGGACCGTCACTGTCACCCCTCCCGGACACCCAGGGGTGACCCAGGCACAGAGCAAACGACGCAGGGTGAGAGCTGGAGCTGCCCCGTCGGAATTTCAGGCGGGATCCAGGCTCCCCTCTGCAGCTCCCTGACCYGCCTGGGATGTTGGGGCAGAGTCATTAATGACAGATGTGTAAACTTTTGCATGGAGGGATGCCAATATTTTGCATACTTACACAGCGCTGCCATAAATATTAATGTGGTGCTAATACGGGAAGTTCCACCAGCTGTGTCCATTCTCGGGGGATACTTCAACTATTTATATTCGGGGTAATGAGCAAGCTGTTATTATATAATCAGGCTGTTGGAGAAGCCTTTGGAATAAAAGTCTCGCTGAGAATTAGCCAACAACAGGAGCGTGCTTGGAGCCACGAGACATCACAGATTGAGTGATGGAAGGTTTGGCAGAGCAGGGGCAGGACAGGAGGAAAACAGGACAGGAGGAGAAAGGCGCTGAGACTGAAGCTCCTGAGGAATTCTGATTGAGGTGAGGGGTTTTTTTTGCACCCAAACATCAAAATTCTCTACCTGCAAGGTAATCCCAGATTTCTTGTATGAAAGATTAAGTCGCCAAAGGAGGCAAAAATGAGCAATGTTTGCTCGGTGCTGAAAACCACAAGCAAGAACAAACTTTGTTACGGTCTCCTCTCTACAAGCACAACCTGCTTGCTTTAATCAGAGCTGGAATGATGCTGCTTTCATCTGACTCGAGAATCAGCCTCTCTTCTCACACTAAAGTTGGATTTGTGTTGATTTTATTACTGTTTTGGACTCCCATAACACAAATGACTGATGAGCCAAATCTGTGCCGCATCCCTGGATGTATTAGGCTCCTATTGTCTTTTTTGCATCAAATCTATGCTTTTTATAAGGCAGACTTCTTCTTCTTTAAAAAAAAAAATCTGGAGAACAGTTTGGAAGTGATTTAAATCCTCTCCCCCCCTTTTTTGGGGAACGATGAATATTTAATTGAGTTGAAGGTGGATAAATGATCATTTTCTTCATCCTATATGGTAGTGAGTAGTAAATTACTTTACCAGGAAACCCAGTTATAATTGCAAAATTGATAACAGAGGTGTGAAAATTTACACCTGTGATAATAAAGACTAGCTTCCCATCGTACATCGACATTATATCTTGTGAGTTATCTCTTGTGCATGATCTAAATATTTCATATAACCCAGCAATCAGAGCCGTCAGCTCCCCAAGTAAGAAATAACCTCCTTTTATATTTCATAGGCATATATATATATGTATGTATATGTATATATATATATATATATGTATGTATGTATTACAAATAACAGCACGTTCTGCATGCACCTACACACCTGCACAGCAGTGCTCCAGGGGTGGGTGTTGGTGTTCCTGAAAACTGATGGAGGAACCCAACCTTGTGCTGCAATGCAGGGTTTGGAGGCAGCATGGCAGGGAGGGGTGGGCAGAGCATCGTAACCTTGGGCAGACCCAGATTAAAAATTGCCACTTGGCATCCTCCAGCTCCTGGAGGGCTGGACCCTGGTGAGCTGCTGAGCAAGAGGAATCTGCCTCCTCCTCCTCCTCTCTGTCCTACCAGCTTTTCCCCAGGAAACTGCTGAGTAAAGGGAAGCACAGAACTTATGGTCAGTTTTGGCAGGGGCCGTGGAGCTGGGGCAGGATGAGGATCCCTGAGTGCTCCGGGGTCCTACTCAGGGCTCAAGACCCCTCAGGGGCTGGCACGATGCCACCACATGCTAAAGAGATGATGCTCAGCTGGTAATTAAGCACTGCAATCAGCGGAGCTCTCAGCAGAGCCCGCTGAAATGAACTCTGTGCAGACTGAAATTAATACTGAGCATCCTAATGGGCAGGAGTGCGCTCGCCAGGATTAACCCAGGAGGAAATCAAACCCTTCAGAGGAAGCTTTTGGCAGCAGGAATCGCCCCCTTATTATCCAGCAAAAGTCTCAGTGCTAATTCTGAATTAATCCATAATTTGGGAAGAACTTCTCAAGGTCAAGGCTTTTTTTTTTTTTTTTCCTTTTTTTTTCTTTTTTTTTATTTTTTTTTTTCTTTTGCTAAATCTGATTTCATTGGATGCAGATAGGGTTGGACATTCTTGGGGATTTCCATGGATTTGGGGTTTGGAACAAGGCTGTGGCTGTGGCTGGTGGCAGGCACAGTCATTAAAACACAGGATTAGAGCCTTCAGCCYGAATCTGAGTGTAATCCATTACCCTGTTCGCAGGGAATCACTAGGAACAGGAGCTAATTCCCTCCATTTAGGCTAAAAGAGATGGGCTCTTTTAAAAAGTTTGGTCTGGTTAACAGTGTTGCATCCAAGATCTCTGTTGCTGAGGTGCCAAAGCCATAAAACACATAAATTGCCTCTTTCTCCTAATTTTAGCATGTCATTTCATAGATATAGATAGGCTTTTATATAGATATATATTTTATTATGCTCTAYGTGTCTTAAGATATCATTACTTTTATCTTGGCCAGTTTATTAAAGATAATTATATGGAAGTTCCCATGCATTCTCCAAGATTGCAGTTGGCTGAGCTGGATGAGAACATTATGCTAACAAGAACATATTTTGCTGTACATGAGACAATCTCTTCTGGGCAGGAAGAAGTGAATAATTTTCCTTCTCTTTTTCTGCCTTCCAATATTTTTCTTGAAGCTCATTTCAGCAGCAAGACATCTCCAGCTTCCCCCAGACTAAAGCAAGAGACAAGATGCAAGAGCCATTGATTCACCTTAGGGAATACTTTGGAGAGATCAAAAAGTGCTCGTGTGCAAGCTGTTTCCTGTGGGAGGAGCATGGCAGTACAATCAATCCATGAATGCATTGTAAAATCAATGCTCTGTATAATTAGGGCACTCCAAGGGTAAAAAAAAATAAAAAAAAAAAAAAAAAAAAAAAAAAAAAAAAAAAAAAAAAAAAAAAAAAAAGGTAAAAAAAAAAAGGAAAAGAAGGGGAATAAAAGGGAAAATTAAAAAGGGAAGATCTTCAGTGTCTACCAGGACTCTTGAAGGCTGGAGGAGTCACAAGCACCTGAACAAACAGATTTTAAGCCTGTTTCAGAGGCAGTGAGGGAAGATCTTGGGGGATTGATGCAAAACCTTTTGTCTTGGTGCTGCCTGTAAAATGCCAAGAGCTTGGGGATGATGATCACAGGTGAGACAACCTCCTCAGTTCTCAGCTGGGACACCTGGGGCTTCAACACCCTGACCACCACTTCAGCGAGAAACCTTTCTGATGGCAAACCCCTTTGGCAGCAGCCAAAAATGATCTGGGAGGAAAAAAGAGACCAGAAACCACCTTGGCTGCGGGTGGGGTGGCCAGGATCAAACCTTCCCCTGCCAATTCAGCCCTCCCCTCKGCCCTGGTGGTGGCGATGGTGGAGATCCCCTCTGTCCCACCTCCTCACCCAGCAGGGCAGAAAGGCTCTGACCYCGGAAGGTTCCTTTGGCATTTAAATATTTTCAGCCGTTTCTCAGAGACCAAAGGGTCGTAATTCCCAGCTAAACACAAATGTGAACTATGGATCATGAAATACAGCAGGGTGTAAATAGTTCTCTTTTATAAGGCACTAAATTATAAGCAGAGACAATTAAGTTAGAAGACAAAAATTCCTTTAAATTAGCAGTCACTTTTGCAAGCTCTTGTCTAAAGCAATAATGTGTTTCTGCCTGAAAAATTCACTTTTTAGGGTATGTGGAGGCTGTTGCAGACTGCTGACCCTGCTGGAGCCCACTGCAGCTTTAACAAAGCTTGGCTTGATAAATAAGGCTTTCAAATTTAAAGCCTAAGCCACCCTTCAGCCTGATTTTTAGTTATTCAGCACTAAAAGATCTCTGAAGATCCAACTCACCCCCCAAAGATCCTCACCACAAATTACACTCCCAAGCAGGGGGGCAAAAAACAAACAAACACAGCCTGGAATGGCCACAGCACTGGTTAATGTTCCTCAGATGGGTCATTAGGTCTTTTATGGATTGTCAGCATGGAGAACTGATCCTGGTTCCAGGGCAAAGAAAACTCCATCATATTAAAATACATGGCTCTTGTGGGACACAGCACTTTCACAGGGCTGCCTGCGAGTTTGGCAAGAGCCCGGAGTTGAGAAAGACAGATAACCCTGCAAATCAGAAAAGGCAGGATTTCATCAATAGAAAATTACAGATCCCTGGTGAGAACTCGCATCATTATCTATCAGGAAATAAATTGGCCTGAGCTCCTCTTAACTGGTTCATCTGCTGGGGTGTCATGGTGGGAAGGACCTTTGTCTCCTGAGCAGCCACTGGTTCACTGGGCGCTTTAATTGCTTGGAGGAATAACTATTGATGGAGCCATGGTAAAGGTGCTCATGCCCCAGCTTCAAAGAAAAGGGTTTTTTAAGGATTCACTGGCCTGGAATGCTTTGATTGGTGACACAGGTGGGAAGGGAGAGGTTCTTACAGGGAAGAGGTGCAAAGAATATCCCAATCCTCACCCATATGGTGGAGCAGTGCTCCATATCAGAGCTTTGTTTCCAGAGGAGGATGAAAAACATCCTCAGGGCTACGAGAAACACCCCGCAGGGCTGTGGGCCAGCTTGGCTGCAGCAGCTCTGAGCCTTTAAATCCAGTCTTTGGGAAAGGCATGGATCTATTCCAAATAAAGCACCCAGGAATGGGGAATGTAGRTGTCCCTTATCCTTTAGGATACTCAAGGCGTGCTGCATGTCWGGTAGCAAGGACAAAGTTTGTTGGCCATCACCCAGCTGACAGCACATGGGCAAGGACAAGCCTTCGTTTGGGTTCCGCTGGCAGGAGAAAGCTGGCACGCCAAAAGGATTAATTATGCCCCAAAATAAATGTAAAGGTACGGCGGGAGAGAAGTACCTCCGGCAGGAATTCTGGCACCCCTCCCACGGGCCAGAGGGAACGGGGAGGGGGAGGAGACGGGAAACTTCACCGCTCTTAAACCTCGGCATCCTCCGTCGTTGTGTCCGGGGCGGGCACGCGTGGAGAGARCCTTTTCCAGGAGAGGGCACTCGTGGGAAACGGCAGCTCCAGCCGCTCCGGCCCGGCCAGCGGGAGCGCTTCCCGGGGCGTCCTGCATCCCGCATCCCGCATCCTTCATCCTGCATCCCTCATCCTGCATCCTTCATCCCGCATCCTTCATCCTGCATCCCTCATCCCCCATCCCACACCCCGCATCCTGCATCCCGCATCCTTCATCCCGCACCCCGCATTCTTCATCCCGCATCCTGTATCCTTCATCCTTCATCCCGCATCCTTCATCCTGCATCCTGCATCCCACACCCTGCATCCCGCATCCCCATCTAGTACCGCGCACCCCACATCCTGCATCCCTCACCCCGCATTCCACATCCTTCATCCCGGATTCCGCACCCCACATCCTTCATCCCGCGCCCCACACCCCGCATCCCGCATCCCGCATACTCCATCCCGCACCCCTCACCCCGCATCCCTCCGAGCCCTTTCGCGCACCGCCGGCACCCTCCGGGCAGTGCGACCCCCCGGTTCCCCGCATCCCTGTGCAGCGAGCAGCGGGAATCCCCCGCATCCCTCTGCTCCAGGCTGACAGGGATCCTCCGCCCCCCCGCATCCCTCTGCTCCAGGCTGACAGGGATCCTCCGCCCCCCCGCATCCCTCTGCTCCAGGCTGACAGGGATCCTCCGCCCCGCATCCCTCTGCTCCAGGCTGACAGGGATCCTCCGCCCCCCGCATCCCTCTGCTCCAGGCTGACAGGGATCCTCCGCCCCCCCGCATCCCTCTGGACCGGGAAGGGGAATCTCCCGGTCCCCGCCTCCTTCCGGGCAGAGGGATCCCCCTCGGTTCCCCGCATCCCTCTGCCACCGGCTGAGCCACTGAGGGATTCATCAGGAGAACATGAATCCTCGCTGATCCATTTGGATCCTCTCGCATTCCCCGTCTATGCTGGGAGGATGCTGCTGTGGGCTTCAACAGCTATTAGCCCTGGAAAAAATAAAGGAAAAAAAATAAAAAGGGAAAAAAATAAAAAGGGAAAAAATCCCGATGTACAGAAAAAAAAGCCCTTAGGCCAGTGGTGCACTACGTGAGAGGGAAACATCTTGTATGCTAATTGGCTTTAGGTACTTACAGCAAGATTGAGACTTGTAGCATTGCCACAGATTGTTGGAAATTCCTCCGATAAGCTGACAGATGAATGTGTCTCTCTCATGGAGAGGTGAGAGAGCAGCAAAATACTTCCAAGAGCACAGGCAGTGAAGCAGAGATATTTCTGGCATGTCAACACGCCGGGGCGGTGAGAACGCTGACCACTCGCTGCGGGAAGGATGGGGAGAGAGGGAAGGGAAGGGAAGGGAAGGGGGAAGCAGCGGGCAGGCAGGCACGAAATGCTGATCTGCCGGCCACGTCCTGCCACCTGCACACCGAGGAGCAGCTTTTTGTGAGAAGGGCTCCATCAACTTGAATTACTGCTTATAAAGTGAGGTGGGGGCGAGCAGGAGTAACCGAGCCAGAATCTGGCCCTACGCAGGAGCACGGCCAGCAGAGGTGTGGGCTGAGATTAATGTCCCAGCACAGCTARTGTTGGGACCTGTTTAACCATAAACCGTGTTTATTTCTTTGGCTGAGATTTTGAGGAGTTTTTTTCCCCACAAGTTTCAGAATTAACCTTGCCCTTTAGCCGTGGGCAGAGTTCATTTCTGCTGGGTTCCCAGCCCTGCTGTTGGGGTGATGCTGGGGGAGCTCTCTGGCTGCTGGGGCAGGAGTGGGCAAGGCAGAGCTGTGCTGAGGTCTCCCCACAAGCACCCACCCTTCAGGCAAACCTTCACCTCCTCTCTGTGCTGTAAAAAGTGAGGAAAAATAAAAAGCCTTGAGGCCCAGGGGCATCRTGCATCTTGCACCACAGCCTTACACAGCAGCACAAGCACAATCTGGTCCTGAAAATGCACCAGACCCTGTGGTTCACTCTGTTCCAGAACACTGGGAATAAACCCCACATGAGTGTGAAGCCAGTGTCACACAGACAGGGCACCCAGCTGGGCACCCCGTGCCTCTGTCCCACTCCAGCTGCCCCACCAGCTCTTGGTTCTCCCTCTGCTTGCAGAGTGTGAAAAGTAATTTCTGATGGTTGAGATGGGAGTTGCTGTTCAAGGCTTTTTGCAGGATATTTGGAGCTGTTTCTTAAGCTTTTAAATTGACTCTTTGGGTGTCTTTGAGTGTGGGCCCTTTGCTGGAGCAGTGTCCACTCCGGGCCATCAACCGTGCCTGATGCTGCTCTCCTGTACCAGACTGAGCCCTGGATATTGCCCAGGTCAAACAACGTTGCTCCCTCTCTCCATCTACCTGAAAGCATTTGCACAGGTGATTTCCTGTCAGTTCTGAGTGTACAAGGAGCAGGAAGGGTCCTGTGGCAATTTGCAGATCCCCCAGCTTTTAGACTTGGGTTCAGTTTCTCAATTTTGGARACAATTCTGCCTCTGACCTTGAGCAAGGTCACTTTCAGCTTCTGTGCCTCAGTTCTCCCAGCAACAAAATGGGCTTAATAACATTTCCTTTCTCCAAATTTAAGTTTTCCTCACCATGTCCTGCCCACAACTGCASACTGTGAATCCAAAGGGATCCCTAATTTAATAAGCACAGGGGAGCCTWTTATTATAACCTTCATGCCATAGCTCTGTCTTTATCTCTGCCTGCAATTTGCTGTAGGAAATATCACTGCTTTCTCTTTTCAATTGCCATTAGCAATTGCAGCAGCTGTGGTGCAGGACCCGGGGATTTTCAGCTGAAGTCTAAATGCAGTTGACAACTGTATGAATCTCAGAGCCAGGGTAAGTAGCTAATGCAAATATCAACATTGTAGTAAGAAACACTCAGGAGCAGTAAGTGACTGATAGAAAAGTGATTATATGGACTTTATGTTGAAAAGTAAATATTTACTCTTAACCATTGACAGATGCTTCAAGCACCATAGATCTAAAAAAGACATTGATTTGCTCTCCTCCAGCCTCTCTTATCTCCTACTTATGAAAATATCTGGTGAATAGTRCATCATCTGCTTGCTCCACAGCCTAAGTGCCTCAGAGCAGCCACTCAGGTAATTTATTTGGCACCCAACAGTGCAATAGTTAATTGCAGTGCTTGTGGAATTGCGTGTGGGCTCTGCCACAGCCTCCTGAAATGCAGTCACCCAGCACTGCTCCTGCTTCCCTGGTTCAGAGCTTGAACCCTGGGCCAGCTCCTGCCCTCCTCGGCAGCCACCCAGGCATTAAAAACGAGGAAAAAAAAACAAGAAGAAAATAAAAAGATTTCATTCTACAAGAAATTCTATTCTTTGAAGAAGAAGTAGAAAAGAGAATGACCTCAGAAAATGCAGCTGTGCTCTTTAAGAACAGGCTGGCCGTCGGTGGCTCCCTGTGCCGCTCTCCTCTTTGCCCTCCTGGAATTGCCTTGAAATAACTTAAATGAAGTTGAGCCACTCGGAGTCTGTCAGGTTTGCTGGACCTCCTTGGCAATCAATTTAACCTCCTGGAATGATTTTTTTCTGCGGCTGAAGTTGCTGAGTCAGTGGTGGGTGTCTGGGGGCTGCCTGCAGAGCTGGTGCTGGTCCCTCTCCCCCAGGGAGCCCCCCAGGAGCATGCCTGTGGGCAGATAAGGTGCTGTTCCCCTGATTTGCTATTTTTGGAGGGGACACTCATGGGTGGTGTGTTTTACAATGACATGTGTGTGACYGTGCTTTCATCAGCTGGGGGTGCCCTTTTGAGGGCAGCTGTGGCTGTGCACACCCAGTGTGAGCTGCCTCGGTCTTCCTGCAACCCTTAAGGGGCAGGGAAAGTCCTCTGGGATGCTTCAGCATCCCTGCCCTTTGGGTGGAGCAGGCATTTTAGCCTCCCATTGGCTCTAAAGGAGAGAAACACGCTGTGCTGCCTCCCTCTYGTCCCGTTTTGGGGCTCAGCTGTCTTTAGAAGAACCCTTGCAGCTGCAGGTGGCCTTGGATGACATTGGCAGGGTCCGTCCGTGCGTGCGTCCCTCCCGCCCCTCGGAGCTGCACTGCTCCCCACACTGCAGCAGCTTTCTCTCTACAGCTGATAATTACTCGCCTCAGAAATAAATAATCACAAAGTGGAGGGTACAGAGAATTGTTCGCAGAAGAAGAGAACCAAAAACTTTGTCTGTCTCTCCTTTGGAGCCTCTGCATCGGCCGGAGGGATCTGCCCAAGCTGCTCCGTGAATGTTGTGCTCRGTAATTACCGACTGCATAAACATTTCTCTTTTATTTAATTTTGCCTGATGATAATTAGGTGTGAGAGCCTTGTTTAGCAGCCTCTCACTGCTTCCTGCTCCCAGTTGTTTTCAAACCTGGAACAGAGGATGGAACCTGCCCCACAACGACGTTACTCGGTAAGATCCCATGCAGTACAAACTCCACACCYTGGGAAAAGCAACCCAGCCTGAAAAATCCTCTTGATGAATCCCAAAAGACAGCTGCAGTGTAAGGCTGCCTTCCAGAGCTGTCACCAGAAAAGTGTTCAAAAGAAGAGGAATAAGAAACACATTTGCCAAGTTCATAAAACTGCGACCTTGAGACAAAGGTCACCAAAGCATCACTGGCTTTCCGTGGGTCGTGGCASGAGGGGACAACCACAGTGACCTGCAAAGGGACCTTTGATGACACCAGACATTTCAAGGAGAGATTTACTGATAACAGAGGGTTAGAACACTCAGAGYGTTTGCAATGCTTGGATTCTCTTGGATTTGCTTTCCCGGAGCCTCTGAAGCCAGTGCAGCAGATGAAGTTAGGGGTGTTCTGCACCCAGGTTGGTGCCTCAGTGCCCCCAGCCCTGCAGGGACTCGGGGCTGGCTCCCCACACATCCTGCACCCTCAGGATTTGCAGGCTGCCTGTCCCTTTTGCTCTCCTCCTCCATCGAGTCCCTCKGCCTGCCTGCAGGAAACCACTCCAGGGACTTTGATAAGATTGTTCCTGTGGAGGAGACAGGTGAGAAGGAACCTCCCTCTTGCAAAGGCAGTCTTTTAATCCTCTTTTTTGTGTAGGTGCTCTGGCGCCTACAATGCTGCTGGAAGTCTATGGGCCAACACCAACAYGTGTGTAAAGTTTCATTGTCACCAGGGCAGAGATGTGTGGATAGAGAATATTTTCTTCACGCATTTAACATTCAGGTTTCTTTTATTCCTTTTTTTCCCCCACTCTTCGTGCAATGCCAGCAGCTCAGAAAGCTGCTGCCTGCAGCCTTAGGTGTGCATTAGCTTCCATTTGATTGCTGTACAGCAACTCTTCTTATCTTTGAAAATTAACCATTTCATAAGCAGAGAGGAGGTGTCTCACAGCGTGAGCGTAATGCACCAGGCATTGCACCAAAGACTGCAGAGTGCACCACTCTTTCAGTCAATGCTGGGGCTTTGACACCTAAAAAAAAAAGTATATTCCAATTCCAGCCCTGTCAGATGTACAGAGCAATTATGCAAAACTGTCTTTAAGAAGATATTATTCTTAGGACTTTTATTTTATTTTATTTTWGTGACAAGCAGAATTTCACAAAAATCCTCACCTTTTCTTGCTTATATAATTCAGCGCCACTTACAGTAAATTATATTTGTACAGTTTCATTATCACATCTATGTAAATTCTTCCAATAAAGTATCCTCAGACTTTAGGATGCAAAACAACTTTGTTAAGATAGGGYATAACATAAAACAGAGGAAAATAAGCAAGGTGATTCCTTTTTCTGCATTGACTGCATGGATGTTAATGAGAGTCATCTCCATGTACAGGTCTAGCATCTGGTTGCTATATTTATTTTAATTGTGTGGTATTTTTTTTTCAGGGAGAAATCCAAATCCCATATGTGCTCTCTTATGACACAAACCCTTGAAAAATCAGAATAAATCTATAGATGTAACATCCGTGTGCTTTTTAATTGCTCTCTTCTYACTAACTAAATATTGTGGGATGTTTCAGGGTGAGATATGAACTTCCCAGCTTCATCTCTTTTCCACTCCTGTGCTGTCCTAGCTGCCTGCTGTTGACTCCTTGTAGGTCATTTCCAGCAACATAAGCAAGACAAGCAAACAGCAAAATTGCAAGATGCAAATGCCCTTCGTTTTTGGCTCCGAGTCAAAAAATAATAAGTTGACAATAACCCTGCCAGAATATGCAGCAAGGGTGACTGCATATTTCTTCCTGTTAGCGTGACAGTACAAGGGAGCTGGTCACCAGCAAGAGATGAGCTTCTGTTCCCCTGGTCACTGCAGCATGTGCCTTGTCTCAGGTTTTAAAGGCTTTTCTGGGTAAAGCAGAAAGAATTCCACTCAAACAGCAGCTCATTTCCACTTCTTCAGCAGAAAAAGCATGGAGGAAAAAAAAAAAGAGGAAAAAAAAGCAGGTGACTCTAAGCAATGTTAAAATAATAGTAAATGAAGCACAGCTTGTTTTGTAAAAGCTGCGGTGGGTGTAGGGAAGAAATGCTTTTCTGGGTGATGCTCGTGGTGGAGATGAGAGGGCAGGTGGGGACCCACAAGGATGGAGCTGAGAGCCTGAAGCTGCACTGGGCTCTGAAAGGAGTCTGGACCTGCTCTGAGCTCTGAAAGGAGCCTGAAGCTGCACTGGGCTCTGAAAGGAGCCTGAAGTTGCACTGCCAATCCCCAACCCTGCAGTAAGCCCTGAAACACTCTGTCACCTCCTGGGCTCCCTAACAGCACAGAGGGGATTCCTCTGTTTTAAAAACTGTAAGAACTTGCAYCAGCATCTTTGCAGTCAAAGGGTTTAAGGTGGCTCCTCTGGCGTCCTCCCTTCCTTCCAGGGAATCCCAGCTCCCCAGCCCTGCCCTTGGCACAGGTGTCCACAGAGCCTGTATGAACCTCAGCAATGCTGATGGGGACAGCCTCATGCTGGGAACAAATTAAACAATTGCATGAACTCCTGATGCCTTTGGAGGTCAAGATTTGGAGCTCAAGACCTTGAGGTGAAAGTATCAAGGTGCTGCTATGATACTGCACACAAGAGGAAGAAGCAGTGAAGTGTGGCCATGGAGGGATGATGAGCTTCCAGAATTCCTTTTCCTCCCAGCTAAGCCTATCTCTGTTTAGCTGAGGTTCAGCTCCAGCACCAGAGGCTCTTTATCTCCAGCCAGGAGGAGCCAGTGGAGGAGAGTCCTGCAGTGAGCAGCACTTTGGCAGTTTGTGATAGATGCTGTCTACCTCATTACTGAACAATGAAACTTTATTGTTCCCTCTCTTCTATTGATTTTTATGTCTCCAAAGCATGCTGGTGAACTCTGAAATGAGCATCTGTCAGAGGGGGACTGCTGCTGCTGATCTGCACCTTTGAAGAGAATGTCCATGGATCAAATCCTGGATCGGTCCTGCTGCTGTGTCTGCAGGAGAGCAGGGCTTCCCCTGGGCTGGGAGGGCTGAGGGTTTGTCCTTCCASTGCACCTGGCCTGTGAGAAGGCTGGATGCCTCCAGATCCAGTGCACCAGAACCTCTCTGCTGGGAAAAGGCAGCATTTTGGCCAACATCCATGCAACTCAGCACAGACCTTCCCAAATCAGCTTGGCTTGGTGAGGCTCCATCAGTGGGGACTTCACTGCGAGCTCCAGCCTGGAGAAGTGCTGAGCCTGGCAGCTGCTTCCATGGGCTGAGCACTGGAGGGGGCCCCACATCTCCGTGACACTCTCTGGTGCGCTGCCACCCTGCCTGCCACACCAGAGCAAATATTTGCATTATTTGTTTGTGTGCAGCCCTCAAGCCAGGAAGCATTTGCCCTGCAGTCCCTACACATACACCCGTGAACTTCACAAGTAGTTGATATTTTATGCATAATTCATAAAATTATGCTACATTTTCTGGGAGTAATTAGCTGACTCTGTACCTCTAATGAACTGCAGGTTCAGCTATGACAAATACAGCGGGCGACTCCGAGGGATAGTAACACGCAGGCGCCTTTGAGCAAAGTTCAAGCAGCTCCTAAATTAACCAGAGTGAATCCCCAAAGATGCAGTATTTATGCACTGAAGAAGGAAGGGAGGGCTCTCATCTCACCACTCTCATCAGCCATCACAGCCCAGGAAGCAAGAGAGAGAAAATAAGAGTTATTTACTTTTTGCTAATTGGGAGCTGGGCAGCTCAGGTGAGACTTTCCTCCTTCTACTTTATTTGGTTGATTGCGTGGAGTTGTCATGGAAGTGATCCCCAGTGTGGAAATGGATGTAATTGGCACTAAGATTTTCAGGCTTAAATTGCAAATTTTTTCTTAAAATTCTGTTCTCAGTTGGAGGAAAATGAAATCCATTTGAGCTGTTCTGGTTCTTAAAATAGAAACTGAGCAATTTAATCAAAATTCTTATTTCCAGAGCATCAGCTCTGCTTCTGTGGGTGCAGGGCTGCCTTTTCCCAGGGCTCAGCCCCAGCCCCTTTAGGGCTGCCCACTGAGACAAAGCCAGCTGTGCCATACACCCAAAAAGTGGAAAATTTGGGTGCTGGGTGAGCAATGGCATTTGTAACACAGGACACAACTTTTTCCTCTCACCGCTCAGTTCTGGGCTGAATAACTGAAGCAGCAGCAGCACTTGGCCACTCCCTGCTGCCAGGCTGGGACCCCTGCTCCTCTGGCATCCCCTCATGGCATTTGGGATCACAGCACAGYGAGCCCAAAGCAGGAGAGCACCTGGTGCTGCCCTGCCCAGCCTGGCTGCTCCACCTGACCCAGCAGCAGCGCCGTGCTGGCACCACACGGGATGCCAGCAGCAGCTCCAGGACACACACCTCTCCTCCCAGCTCCCAAATGCTCCTCAGTGTGGGCAGAAGGAAGCTGCTCACCGAGGGTGACCTCAGAAACCTGGAGATCTAATACACTGCTACCAGTAGTCTCAAATATTAAATTTTCCCTCCACGGCGTGCTCCCTAAATGGGAGAGCCCATCCTGCCACAGACATTCCCACTGCTGGGACACACGGATCCACTGCCAGGAATTGACTTTAAGTGCAGGGCTGCAAACTGGTAAATGTATTAACTTCAGGCGCCTCTTTGACATTTTTTAAAAAAATTAAATTTTCAGCTCTGTCATAGGTACAAAGGGAGCCACAGAGAAGAGCTGCACGTGTCAGGGGGTGAGCACATCAAGGCAGATGATGGTGACACCTGTCTGGTTGAGTTTAGGCTGACAAAATTCTGCAGACAGACCTCTGTGGAGGGAAGAGGATGCTCAGGGGAAGCAGTGATGCGGGGCCCTCCTCAGAAGCAGACATCATTTTTTCAAATTAGGTTATAACTTAATTATGGATGCAAGGYTCTTCATTCCTGACAAGTTTTCCATAATCTTAACTTGATCTCGTGTCAGAAGGGTCCCATCCTCTGATAACCAAGCCCAGCTAAGAGTTTAACTAGAATAATAGCTGATTAAAAGGGGTTAATAGATACACCTCAAACAGAAGTAAATTAACGGGAGACGCCGTCTCTTGGCTAATGGGATCAGAACAGTATTTGTTTAGATTATGAATGATTAATCTCCCTCTCTTGGCATTCCTGGGATGCTAATTGCACTTAGGGAGCCYGTGTTTGTTTTTACAAGAGCCGGAGGTGGCAGGGGAAGGCGATGCTTGGCCCAGAGGGGAGTTCGTTCACCCGGGTAATGGGCTCTTGGCACAGCCTCGGGGAATACCGGGAAAGCCACGCTCTGGGACAGGAGCTGCTGTTAAAGCCGAATTAAAGACTCKACTGAAGCCACTTCGGGGTGTTTTATGAGGAAACCTGCGAAGTYCACAAAGGCGCCGAGCGCGAGGCTCGTCTCGCCCTCCCGCCCGGGGAACCTCCACCACAAAACCCTTGGATTCTTCCCCGTGGAAATACTCCAAACAGATCACAGCAAAGCTGAAAGAAAGGCCAGAGGAGGGAAACCACTTCTCATGGCAACTTTTGCGCTTGACAGTTCAAAGCAGGAGAGCAGCAGCATTTGTCAGGAGCGCTGGGAGGGAAGCGGTAATTGCCTGGAAGCAGCCACAGATGCAGGGCTCGCTCCAGCTGCTGCTGCATTGCTAAGAGGTAACCAAATCATTTTCCTCTCTACACACTTGTCAGCATTTTAATCCTCCATTATCTTTGTACCTAACAACACAAATGTGCTACCTCAGCCGTACTGTGAATTTACTAGCAAACAAACCGTTTCAAACAAAAAGAAAAAAAAGGAAAAGAAAAGAAGAAAAGGGTTYTCATCCCAGGCTTAGCAAGTGTGAGGAGTGTGGAAGGTGTCCCTGCTCATTGCAGGGGGATTGGACTGTGTGACCTCTAAAGGACCTCTCCAACCCAAAACACTCTATGGTTTTATGATTTTCTACATAAAGCCCTTCCAAGAGGGGGCCCTGATTCAGCAAGGTACCAAAGTCAGCTGGCAGCACGCAGCACAAACTTTTAGTGTGTTTGCAAAGGATTCAGTGAGTTTGGAGGCAGGAGGATGGGTTTTGAAAGGCAGGTGCCCACCCTGCACAGGATGCCTGCAGTGACCCATCAAATTATCTCTGGTGCTCTGGCAGCTGTTTGCAAGGATCAAAATCTGGGCTTACCAAACTCCTGAGCTGTGATAAAAGCCAGTTCTTCRTTCAGTTTAGTTTCCAATGTCCCAGATGATGGTGGGATGTGACTTTATGGATGGTTAGGGGTTACTGAGGAGAAATATGAGTAGGGGAGAGGACAGCCAGGATGCTCAGTCTGTGCTCATGGTCTTCCAGCCTTTACCAAGGGGATGGATGTTTGAAAGATGTGAGGAACATTGGGAAGACCAAGAGAACAGCTCTGCGCTAGACCTGTTTTTAAAGTTTGGGATGAATTGAAATTAGGTGAGAGGAATCTAATTTAAATTTCGAAGTTCTGCTGTTACCAAAACTGCATGCTAAGAAAGGGGATGCTCTTTTACTATTCTCCATAAATAATGTTACTTTGTGCTGTTCCCAGGTGTTTCATTCATCACTGGATCGTATAGAAAGCCTGAGCTGAATAAAACCTTCTGAAAGAAGATGAGGAGACACACTTTGCCTTGTAGATTATTTCACAGCTACTGAAGCCATTTGTTTCCTCTGCCTGTTTTCCACAAACTTGGAAAATTAACCATGTACCAGGAGGTGTGACTTTTACTTTTTGCCAAATAGCATGGAAATAAATTCATTATTAAGGGAGACATCTAAGAATATTTGGTTTAAGAATAAATTGCTGGATGATTTGCTGGAGGAGAACTCCAACAAGGCAGATTTGGGCTGAGGTCTGAGCGGGGCTCAGAGCAGCTACAAAGCTGTGAGAGCCTTTTCCAAAGCTGGGGTGGGGGGATCCAGGTTTTGCTTGTTGCTGGAATATGGGAGCACCAGAGCATTTATGAAACTCCCCCAGGCATCCCCGTCCTGAGCCATTTAATCCCCCAGGCTACAAGTACTTGTTATCCAAACCCTACCCCGGCTGAGGGCTCCTGAGAGCCTCAGGCAAAATTGCTGCCCACGATGTTTGCAAACCCAAGAGACGTTTATGGGCACGTGAAGGATGTGCAGACACGGCCCCCAGCAGCTCACCCCTGCAGCCTCCCATGCCCAGGGAGCACTGCCTGCCCCTGCCCTGCCATGTGAAGGGGACCTTGTGCACAGAGGCACAAGAGGTGGCAGCAGATGCGGGCAGAGATGAGGAGTGGTTGTGCAAAGGGGACAGAGACTGTGCTAAACTCTTCTTCAGAAGCCACCAGGCTCACCCGAAGGCAGTGTGGGAGGAGCGGGCGAGATGCGCTGACAGCTCTGTGCGCAGTGCCYGGGCTCGGGGCCCCCGTGGCTGGTGGCCAGGGGGAAGCTTGGGGCAGTGGGAGTTTCCTGTAAGGGACTGGCTGACACGTGGTGCCCCCCAGCCCTTCTCTCCCCTGCTGAAGAGCCAGGTCTGCAGCCAAAACAGCCTTTTGTRCAGCCCAGGGCAGCCTCCCAGGCAGCAGCCTGAAAATCCTCTGGCTTGCGCAGAGGCTTACAGCTGCAGGTAGGTGCCTGGTGGGATTTTCAGAGGTGCCGAGGCATGTAAAGCACCTCATTCCCAGTGCAAATGCCACCAGGTGTCTGCCTGCATCATTAGGCACCTAATGGCCTCTGAAACCTGGCTCCTGGGAGCTGGGATGCTCCTGCCAGCAGCACCCCAGAGCCAGGCTGGCTGCTCTGCAGCACAGCTCCCATGGCACGCACAGCTCCCATGGCACACACAGCCCTTGGCCCCAGCCCAACACCCTGGGTCCTGGCAGCTTCTCCCTGCCTCAGTTTCCTCATGCAACAGCTGAATTATTCACACACWTTGTGAAACACTTTGTGATCTCCCACAGATGAGCCACGGTGGGAGAGTGAGGTGGTACCAAAGGGCTGATTATTGCGAAAAAAAAAATTATTAAATATCCTTTCACCTGCAAACCTAGAGCACAGCATGGTACTGGCTCCAGAGAAGTGGGAGCAGGATTAAAACACATCCCAGTCTGTCTGTATTTCTACCTTGTCCTTGCACAGAGGGGCTATAAGGTGGGGAAGTTTTCTCTTCTTGTGCCGTGACAAATGGTCTGGCCAGGTAACAAATTCCAGGCTGGAATATGCCTCCTCAGCAGCCCAAGGTGTGATTGCAGYGGGCATTGCATTAATTCCTGAAATGTCTTTTTTAAATTGGTTTTACAGTTCACTGGGAGCGTGAGGCTGCAGCCTCTATAGCCAGTGCTGCTCGCACACGGCTGGGGGAAATAGCGCTAAAAACTGATCCCACCTGGCTGGGCCCGGCAGCACAGAGCAGGGACCAAGCCAGGGGTGAGTTAATAAATACATTTGTTTGTCAGCGSAGAGCACGCTGTATGCAAACATGAAAAACCACACAAGTGCATGCAGCATGGCTCAAAAGGACTCCWGCTGAATTCTGTGCTCCGGTTTCGTGAATTCCACGTGTGTGCAAGGCTGAAAGGTGGGACTTTGTTCCCAAAAGTGCATGCAGAAACCATGCCCAGGGCAGAAACAGCAATTAAGGGATGGTGAGATGCTGTGCCCAGCCCTGGTGGGGACAGCTCCTGCTCTCAGACCAGCTCAGGGGTTCAGTGGGATCTGGGAGTTCAGGGATTGTTCAGAGCCCCAGGACCTGAAGCAAAGCCATAGAAAATCCTTCTCCTCTTTTAGAGGAGCTGAGCATCAGCCCTCAACCACCTAATCAAAGAAATGACCCAAACAGCCCAAACTCCATGATACACTTGAGCACAAGCCCGGCAAAGTGTCGTTAACTCCTCTCCTGTCTGGAGGAAAGGCTCTTTCCCTGCTCAGCAGGTACTTGCTCACTCTGGGAAAGAGTTAATGCAGGTTTGTGCCATCAGCATCTGCTGCAAATGCCCACAAAAGAGCTGCCACGTCCTGCTCTTGAACCCAATCAGGTTAAAGTGTGGTCACACATCAAAGGTGCCCTCAAAACCAACAGCTTCCTGCAGATCTGCATGTTCATCCTCAGATCTGCTGACTTCAGGGATAAAATATATCTCTTACTACCTTTTGCCCCTGTAAGCAGGGCATAGCCATCCAGCAGTGATTTCAGGGCAGGAGCTGCCTCCCTTCCCATCACTCTGTCCTACTGATGGGAAGAGTTGTGGCTCTTCAAMCCCAGAGCCTGGGGTGACTTTACTGAACTTCCAGCAAGGAAACAACCAAGCAAAATTAAAAAAAAAAAAAATCCCAAACAAAAAAAGATAAAGAAACAAAACCCCTTCATATTTTTCATGAGGGTTTTTTATTAATGTGGAAAATTAACTAAAGCCTGTAAGCCCAGAATCCCACAAGGGTAGTAATGGTAAGTCACTTTTCAGAGTGTAATCACACTGGGAGAGACAAATATCTGCAGCATGTCTGCATGGGCAGGATTCATGCTCGGGAGCCTGACCAGCCTCCTCCAGCTCCCTCAAACCACCCAAAGGCTTTGAGAGGCCTTGGCACCAGAGTCCTGACCCCCCTTGGCTGTGGTTTATTTTATTTTTTTTCCTCTCCATCGGACAATGCCTTTGGGGATGGTTTGTTCTCTATTCTAACATGGCTCTGACCAGGCAGGAGGCTGTGCTGATCTCCATGCGATGTGTCTATCATCTTCGTCCAGGCATTTTAATTTACACTGCAGTAAAAAATTTGGCACCCAACCTTTTCTACTTTGAGCCACATTGGAGAGGCTGTTCTAAAGGCTTGACTGAGCTGGTTTCCCTCCTCCATTCAGGGGGTGCATGTGTGGAGGAAGGACATTGGAAAGAAAACCCCCCAAACCTGGGGTGACAGGTTTTAATCCCGTCAGCCTGGGATCTCATTGCTGGAATGACTCTGCCAGATGAGGATCTCTTTGTCTGTCCAGAGCAGCTTTGCAGCACACAGCAATACAGATGATCCTAAATAAACGTATATCTATACCCTAAAGCATTGACAGAGACTGTCTTACTCCAGGACTGGTAGAAAATACGGGATTCTTTCCTCGAGGAGGTCACTTTGCTACACAGGGGCTTCTCCATGCCCTTGCACAGCCCTCAGAGCTGGGATGGGGGAACCTCTGCTTGAGACACGAGGCTCTGGGGGCCCTGGGACCTTTCCCTGCCCTTTCCCCCCRCGTCAGAGCGAGCTGCAGGTCGGTGCAGCCCCTGCCTGGCTCCGGGAGCCGCGCAGCAGCGAGGGGACTCCTGTGCTGCTGCAATGCAGGGCTGAGTGCAGGTTGCAGAAAACGAAGGACACACAGACACTGCAGAACCAGGGCCGGAGGCTGGAGGGGAGGATCAGAGCCCAGCCCCGTGCCGTGTTCCCCTCCCCATCTGTCTGCCTTGGGCTCCATCCATTTCAAGCCAACRCCAGCCATAGCCAAGCAGCCAGCAAAGGGCACCTCGGGCACTGGCAAATTTGGGAGGTGAAGTGGCACAAATGCTACCAGGAGTAGGCAGGGCTGATTTCTAYGGTCCCACACTGCTTATCTAATGCTCTCCAAGAAGCTGGAGCCAATTTATCATTGTTTATCCCCAAAACAGCTACTGCCTCTGCCAGATAATGTCTGGGGAGAGTCACCTCTCCTCCCTCCTGGGGCCATTCCTGCTTTGCTTTTCAGGGAGGTAGCAGTAATTCTGCTGGGCACAGGGAAAATGTACCAACAGGAACACATTGAGCCAAAATTCTTAAAAAAAAACTTCTGAAAAGAGAAAAAAAAAAGAGTAAAGCAGTTTTCTTTCTCTTTCTTATTTATCACTCCCACWGTTTTCAATATAAAACAAGGAGAGGACAAAAACCAAACACTGTAAGTGAGGAAACAGCAGCCTTTCCATTTCTTTTATGCACGTGAATTGTTCTCACTAATTAGGATATTTTTGGTTTTGGCAAGTTCCCCAAAATTAGGAGGGGTGAAAGAGCAAAAAGAACTTCTTGGATCAAATTTCCCAAGCAGGAAGCACCTTTCCTACTTCTCATTCCTTACCTTAGTCTGGATTCCTCCTGTTACCTGGTGGCTTCATTTACTTCTGTACATTTACAGAGCAAACCTCCCTGACATTAACCAACCCCAGCTTTTTTTCTTTCCTACAGACCACCTTCAAAACCATCACAAATGTGAATTTAGGAAGGAACACACCTTCAGAAGACACAGGGGAAGACAAAAGACATGGAGCGAAGCCGTGGCCGACGTGTGTTTGCTGCTGCACAGAGAGATGGGGAAACAACCAGGCACGAGGAGGAGAGTGAAGAATTGGAGCCAGCTCGGCAGGTYACACACTGGCAATGCCTCAAGGACAGGAAACAAATGATCCACTGCTGTGTTTGTAATAGGATGGAGGGGAAGGGATGGCAGGCAGGCAACACGCTCCYGCGGATGGGAGGAGTAGGAGGGAGATGCTGGTGGAGGAAGGAGAATCCACCTGCTGAGTGACCCCTTGAAGAATGTTATTCCTYCATTTTTTCCTGTCTTGTTGCTGTCCTGATGGAGTTGACAGGATTCTGGGCATCCACAGGGTGGGATGGAAAGCAATGGAAATGGGATTGGAAAATGGGACTGAAAAGCCAAGGGACAAGGAGAGGAGGCTGATGAGTTGTGGGACATGAGATTCCTCCTGAAAGCACCTTGGAGTTTCCTGAACAGAAGTAAGGCTGAGCACAGAAGGGACAGAAACCATCAGAAGGGGATGCAGTGGTTGGGTGATGAGTGCCAGGGAACCTTAGTGTTATGGAGCACAAGGGAAGCAAGAGGGATATGGGCAAAAAAATGAACAATAATAAATATTTCAGGACCTGCACTACTCCTGACAGCTGTAACAGGTGTATATCAAGAAGTCCCACAAACCCTGGAAATTTCATTAAGAAGCCCACAATGCCTGGACACATATGGAATTATGATACTTCTCATCCTTTCCTGTGTCAAAATCCTCCAAGCCTCAGCTGCCTTAAAAAGTTGTTTATAATAAATACATCTTCTTAATGCTACCATGTAGGGTATTTGCAGCTGGGTAGATTTGACTGATATAGCACATTCTTTATGGCGATCATTCCTTGATTAAAAAAAATATTTTTTCTGTGTCAGGCTCTTTCTGTCACTATCGGCCATAAATCAATTTGTCACATAAATGGTAATAAAACAAGAGGTGTTTGTTCTCTCAAACACCACCCAAGTGGGTTCTGCAGCACGGTTGTAGCTCTGCTCAGATGACTCGGTGGTCCTTGCCCTGCTGGTCCCGGGAGGGCAGCACAGCTCCGCGGCGCTGCAGGCAGCGGGGGAAGCCAGCATCCCTGGTGTCACACGGGTCACAGCTGAGTCCCGGGCCCGTGCTCGCTGCAGACCTCCCCACACAACCCMCAAATCCAAACGGAATTGTTTGAAATTCTGGGTGTCCCGTGCTGATCAATGGCGCTGCAGAGTGTGGGTTTGTACCTGTGAGTGCCTCTGTGTATTTTAATAAGAATAAAGCTCTTCACTCACTGCAATGACTGTCAGAGTCCCACAAAGTGATGCTGGAGCTGCTTCTCCTTTCTGTGTAAGATTCCCAGAAATACTGCTTTGCAAAAAGAACTTTCTCCTAGCGAAGTGTTCTTATTTTTTAAGATCTCCTAGCCTGGGAACACGGCACAAGTCGTCTGTGCTGCAGGGACCCAAGTTGCAGCCTGACTTGCCAGCCATGCATCTGCCACTCCTCACTCTCCGAGCGTCTCCAATTTCAGCCTGGCATCTCCGATCGTAAGTCTACTTAACCATTTTAATAGCACTAAATGGAGTCTGTGCTCCTGCCCTTATCTGCTCTCTATGTCTTCCGGGTCACACATGCTTAGTTTACTGTCAGAGACAAGTTTTTACTGCTGTCAGCACTGCAGCGTGCGGTACCTGCAGAGCAGCAGGCTGCGGGCTCTGCGCTGCGTCCTCGCTGGCAAGGAAATTACCACCCGCCAGCTGATTCCCCAACATTCGTCTTGTGGTTCCTTAATTGGTACCATCAAGGAAAAAAAAAAAAAAAAAAAAAAAAAAATAAAAAAAAAAAAAAAAAAAAAAAAAGGTGATGTTATCTATTTACAATCCTTTTGTGCAGCGGTAATAATAATTAACATAACAACAATGACTAATAATTAGGATTGCCTGCATTGAGTTAAGGACATGGTTTTGTTTTCCTTTGTGCACATGCAAATCTGGACTCATTTTCCTCTTGTCACCAGAGGAAAAAAGTGTGAGAGGAGAATAAGTCCACAAGCAGGGAACATGCATTYATCTGGGCATATTTAACTCTGGTTACCCCCAGACCCTAATCCACTGCTGGCAGGGTAACCCCCAGCACATACCCGTGTTCCCATGTAGGATGCTGGGGCTGTGCATGTCCACTCCATCTGTATTTCCCACCTGGAAAACCTGGTCAGCTGTCTTTAAAATCATATCAAACAGAACAATGCAAGGGGAGAYGATAAAAGATGCAGAAAAGATGCACACGTGGCTTCATTCTCACCCCCCTTCACTCTGAGCCCTGCAGGCTGGATCTGCAGTTCCAGCAGCTCAAGAAAATCTTTGTCAAATTAATAGATTTAAAAGTAGAAAACCCCAGCCGAGAGTCCGGGCACGCTTCTGAGATCACCTGCTCGGGTTCTGCACCAGCAGCACTGATGGAATTACTTTTGCTTTACACCAGCATAAATAAAAGCAAGATCAGTTCCACTATCTGGAAGGTAAGGATGAAGTTTTACAGCCTCCTTTTTCCTTATCACACCCAGACTTTTTAATACCCTGGAAGGATAATGAGCAAGGTTGTGCCAATGCCTGGCTCTCTGGGCTTGCAGGCACTGCTTGTGCTGGGGCTCTCACCCCCTTTTCCTGTAGAAATTTGGGATGCGAGCAGCAGTGGGGCTGGAAAAATGATCAGTTGTTTATGAGCAGATCATTTATTAAATCCCCTTGGCTAAAGTAATTCCTGCCAGTGTGAAGGTACAACAGAGTGAAAATGAATAATCTCCCCTGCAATTCTCAGGGGCGAGGGACCACACTCCCTGTGCGCTCTGCTGCTATATTTAGCACAGACACAGTAAGTGCATTCCTGCATGGAACTGCTCTCCCCAAAGAGCACTTTTTTGGACCAGGAGAGGCTGCAGAGCAGCTGGATCTCCCTGGCTGTGTTCCTGGGGTGGGCTCTGCTGCAGGATGGTGAGCACAAAGTCGCTGTAAACCGAGACCTGGGGTGCAGGGTTGGAGCCCCTGAGCTGGGATAAATCAAATGGAACAGCTGTGACTTACCCCAGCGGTCACTCCAGCTCTGGAGTTATCTCGTTACAGGCACGTTGCTCCTGCTTCATCCAGCCCTGGACCTTAATATAACTTTTAAATCGYTGCGAAATGAACTTTGCATTTTATTTCCTTGGACTGTGAAAATACCACATTGCTGTATGGTGCCCTGGGATAGGGACAGAGACAGCTATTTATATCATTTCCAGCAAAACACCCCATGAAACATGAAGGAAACTGGAAAATCAATAATCATTATTAGAGTGTCTCTGGGTCTCGGGTGTGGGGGGCACTGCACATCCCTGCTCCAGGATCCAGCCCCTGCTCAGAGCATTTCCAGTGACGCAGTGTGGGAGGGAAAGGAAGAAACAGGGAAACTGAGGCAGAGAACTGTTTCTAAAGAGTTTATGGTGCAGCAAATCTTCTCTATCCTCACTGCCCGTGGGTCCTGGCAGGGAGGGTGGGTGTCCCAGCCTGTGGGAGCAGCTCTGCAGCAGTGCAAGGGGCACAGGGCCAGTGCAGCACGGTGTGGTGGGGCTGTTTTGGGAGGTGTGTGTTTCTGGCAGGGATATAAACCTGCTCAGATGATGCAACTGTGCTCTGGACCRTTTTAGGACAGGCTCATGTGCCATGCTCCTGCAGGGTTAGCTCCTTTAGCCCCGTCCTGCTTCCATCCTCTGTGCCTGCAGGCAGGGCAAGGTGAGGGGGTTTGTTCCTTCCAGCAGGATTTCCATCCCTTGGAGGGGCTGTAGCCCCACAGTGGGGGCTTGGGCTGCTTTCACCAAGGTGGGCTTGTGTGCCACACCTGTACAAAGCATCCTGACAGAGACACCACAGAGCCCATCAAGGCTGGGAGGTGACAAGGACAGCAACCAGCACTGCTCTGACTGCACTAACACTTACCATGCTCTAAAAACAYTGAATTATGAAACTCACTCCACCACCCAAAAACCTTCTGGGTGAAGGAAATCCCTGAAGTGAAATCCCAAGGGAATTTCAAAGCTGGTGGCACTTGCACATCGCTTTCAGAACAATCTCCTCTCTTCTGGGGGCAGTACTGCAGGAAAAATCCCATTGCCTTTTTTCTGGTGCAACCAGCACCTATCTCCTCCCCGTGGCAGAGGGCTCAGGAGGGAGGTGAACTCAGWGGTGGGGAGCCCTTGCTCTCCCTCCCTCCTTCCCCTGCACCCCTGGTGCACCCCAGAGCAGGCTGGCAGCTCCATGGGCTGGGTGTGAGAGCTGCCCCTGTGCCTTGTCTTTGTCTGGAGTGTGTGCACAGAAGGCAGATGATGGCAATTGATGTGCTGCTTCCTTCAGGTTTAGGTTTCCTGTCAGCTGAGCTGCAGATAAACCATAAACACAAAGAACAAACAAACAATTAGCCTCCCTCGGACCCAGCACACAGACACTCTGCTGAGGTTTATAGCCATTTTCCAGCTTTACTGCTGGGATAAATCTTTCACCACCCACTGCCCAATCAACCTCAATACAAAAAAGTTGTTTGTTCTGTTGGTTGGGGTTTTTTTTCTTTTTTGTTTTATATTTGATTTTTGTATTTCGGAAACATTAAAACAAGGGTGCAGAGAGAGAGGTGGGGACTGACATGTAAATTCTGCATTGATCGAGAGGATGTGCTGGCTTGATTCTTCCTGGTGTGGGACCAGATGAGAGGCAGAACAAGCTCTGCTTCCTCTGAGCTGTGTTTTCCATCACTGCTGGACCTCCATGTGCAGCATCCTTTGGCCCCACACATCCACCACCACCCYGGTCACACACCAGTGAGTGCATCAGGCCAGGGGATGCTGCCTGCCATAAGCCCCATAGTCTGCTTTATTACCCAAATTTATTCTTCAATCTGAAAAAAAATGAAGATAAATCTGTTTGTTTTCCATCCTGCACTTGTATGTAGCCTCAGGTAGGGTTTTCTTGTCACTGGGTAAAAACTCCCTTCATGGTGTCACTGGTGCATCACTGGCAYAAAAGGCTGATTCAGATTTGGTGGTAAATTACCCATAGCTTTTTTTTTTTTTTATTTGACTGTGAATTTTGTCAAAACTTTGTGTGGCAGTTTCATTTTGTGTCTTTATCGTCCAGCGAGGGGGAGCTGGGAGTGCTAAATTAATTTCTGTGGTGAGACCAATAAATTCAGCTCTCCTGCTGTAAAAGATACATTTAATTTTGCTACATTCCCTTTTTTAATAGGCACGAGCCACCTGGATAAATACAGGTAGCACAGAGAGAGCAGCCATGGACCTGGGCACAAGGACTGTCAGCTACAATAAATAAATCAGACATTAAGAAAACAGTATATGCAGAGAAATTGCACTTTCTTTCTGCTTTGGTTTTTAGCATTTTTTTGTGGGAGGTGAGGGAAAATGATAGGCTCTGATAATTTCATCTACCATAAAGATGTGAAAAGAAGATGAAGAATGTCCTCTGGGTTTAAAATATTTAGATGTTTTAATGTTTAATGCCAAATACATTGGTTTTGATAAATACAACAAAGGAAGTATTAATCTCACATGCTGTGCAGTTGGACATGGGGCTATTCCCTCACTGTAGCTTCACTGCCAGTGGACAAATCTGGGGACCATTTCTCATGGATCTGCTGAGGGATAAGCAGGGACACTTGGGACTGTTTCCTACGGGAGTTCAGGGGTGACTTTTTGTTAACAGCAGAAATTGGCTGTTAAGAAGATCACCAACCTGACTGGGAACACAGATCTCTGACACCCATTGGCAAGTCATATCCAGAGACAGATAATCCAGACAGCCAGCCCATCCTGGGAATGTGGCTGGGTTGGTTATRTGGGGAGAGTGAGGAATTTGTGTTTGGTGTTGCCTTGGTGTTCCCATGGCATTCCCTGCCCAGCCCTGGGAGAAACTGGACACACCGACATTGGCACCTGAAACACATCGAACCACAGGCAGAGGCTTTTGCTAGAGGTGCAGATAAGACACAATTTGGTCCTTGTCACACTTYGGGGCTGTGCAAACAGCACTGGCCAGAATTGAGAAATTATTTTGTGGAGAAAAMCACATTTTAATGAGCTCATTGCAAAACCTCTTTTTATACTGCAACTGGAAGGTAGCAAATCTCAGGCTGGTGGCTGCTGAGGGAAATGCCCCTCCAAGGTCAGYTAGTTCAGAGCTCTGGATTGGTAGAAGGTTCTCAGAAAATGCTGATTTATCGTTGGTTTTGTGCCCAGTTCTGGTCTGGAGGTGATCTTGTTATCGCACATTCAGAAGTCAATCAAAGATACATTGAACAATGTTTTSGATGAACAGTTGGATGGCTCTTTAGTTCCTGAGTCTGAAAATCAAACCCAGAGGCCTCCAGAGGCTTGCTGAAGTGAGGACAGGCAGTGATGCCAAATGACGTCTGAAAGAGCTCCATGTCCACAAGAACCCCGCTCACGGCAACGCGTTCCCATTTCTTAGACGGATCTGTGTCCTGTGCTGTCTAGCCAGAGCATAGATTTCCTGCCAAATGCTCCTTGCTGTGCTATTACCTCATCCCTCTGACACACTGTTTGTGCAATTCCACCATTTTTCCTGCCCTGTCTGGAGGGTGAACTCTCTGAGACAAGGACTTTGCATCCGTTGCAGCTCCGTGTTGTCCCCAAACGCTGTGGATGGGTCATCCAGAGGYTCTGCAGTGATTTCTGTGCAGGGACACGAGGGACTCTCTTCTTGTGTCAGTCTTAGCTGGCTTGGGGTAGGTAGAGTGAGGCGGGGAGCACTGCCAGGGCTTGTCAAATGCAGTAGGAGAAAATCCATAGGACAGAAGGCACAGCCACCTTTCCTTGCAGCTCCTAACACAGCCCCATCACTGCCAAGAAGGAAACAAAGCAGGGAAATCAGGGGGAAAAAACCCACAGAGCCTGTAGCCTTTGTGTGGCAGAGCAAACATGGCATGTAAATCAGCATGCAAATGAGGCTGGCAAGGCTCTAACGAGAAGAAGTTACCACCAAGCTTCCCGATGCAGCCCCAAGGCTAAGAGGAGCATTTCACTGCACAGAGCATCCGGAGCTCAGGCACAAACCGCGCTCGCAAGGAGTGGAATAAAAAGGGCAATTTAAGACAAGGGTGGCTGTAAGTAGCAGATGAGAAAACACAATAAAAGGGAAGATTTCTTACTCTGCAAGTGAATCCATTTACTTCAAAGGTACTACATTTCTTTGATACAATAGCATAACGTTTTTATTGGGGACTAATTGAGCCAGTGATATAATTACGACAGTAAATTAAGGCCTGAAGTATACTTTGAATTTAGGTATAAATTCGTAAATACTTCCTTATCAGTGGCATGTAGGAAAACGACCAGACTGATTTAGCAGGGAGGGATCCTTATGTATTGGCCACCTCAGGAAAACGATGAGCCCTCTTTCCACATAAAAATGAGTGATACATTAACTGCTTTGACTGCAGCCTTTTAGTCACTGCTTGCTATAATCAGTTTTACTAGCGGGTTAATAAAATTTAATTAATAGTTAATTAAGGCTTACAGTCAAGTATACCCATTTTTGATTACTTTATCATCACAGYGTTTACATGAAGGTGAAATGCAGAGCCTAAAATTCATCTGTCTCTGAGTGCTGCTCAGGACAAGCAAGAGAGAAAAGCTGCATTGCCTTTGAGCCTTGGGAAGGGGACAGAGGTGATCAGAAAAGCTCTTCTTGGGATGTCAGGCTGTGTCTGTGTCTTTCACTTGCAAGTCTGCAGCAGAGTTCTTTAAAACCCTGCATTCCTCCAGTCTGACTTTCCTTGCCAGTTCCAGATCAGCTATTGTTCAGGAAAACAAAAAGGCAAACACCAAAGAGCCAGAAGTGTTCTCAATCAGTCCATCCTTTCCCCATCACTGTTCTGCCAATTAGTGTCCAGACATCCTCAAAGAAGRTTAATAAATCCAACTTTAACTCCAAAGCTGGACCAAGCTTTCTGCAGTTCAGTGGCAGGCTGGGTGTCTGACATGTTGAAGGAAGCTTCAACCGCATGCACACCCAGGGGAAACTGGAYATTGGAAAGGAGAAAAGCCCTTGAATAATGTGTTTAATGCAGAAAAATGCCATCAAACTGTTTTTTATGGAAGTGTATCCCTCAGAAACTGCTGACTTCTCCTTTATTATATATAGCAATACAACTAGCTGAGAACTGTGTTTGGGCTCATTGCAGATAAAGTGTTGGAAAGATAGTGGTGGAGTGAAGGGACATTTATTTCTCTTACTGAGACCTGCACCGTGCTGCCACAGCTGGTGAATCTTATCTCTAAGGCTTTTCTTGGGAATAAAGCATTTAGCCTTTGTAGCTGGGTCTTGTTACAAGGAGCAGGAGAGAAGATTCAATTATGTGCCCTGGCACGGGGAGAGGGAATGAGCAACAACGGAGTGCTGATGCAAAGGGAGGAAAGCCATGCAGCAATCACCAATGCCCTGAACTGCACACAGGAGACCTCATTGACCACAGCAGTGTGATCCCAGRGAGAAAAGGAAAGATGAGAGCCTAGAGTGCCCTCCAAGACAGATTGATCTCAGAATCTGCAGATGTGCTGTTGCATGCTATCAAGATCTCTCTAGTGTTTCTCCTTGGAGGGGTTTACAGATAGAGAAACATTGCTCTCCCCAGAGATCACCCTAAACAAAGCAAGAGCTCAGCGAGCCTCCCTTCCTCAAGTAAAACAGTGCAGCACAGTCCTTGGATTTATTATTGTAATTGCTAGAGGAATTACTGATATCCTTGCTGTATCCTTGCTCACCTTGCCTCAAAACCAGTCAAGTATCAACCAGGGGATGATGAAACTGCACGAGTGCAGCCTGTCAGGCAGTTTTACACTCTTGCAGATGGCCTGACAATATGAAACCCTGGCCAGGTCTGGCCCAGTGTGCTGCCAACCCCTCACTGAGCTGGATCYTCACTCAGAGGACGGTGTTTGCTCCGAGCTGCCAGCGTGCCCCGCGCCTGCTGAGCCTCACCTCCACATCCCGGAGCAGGGCAACCTGCTGGGCTTCCATCAAAGGCTCATTTATCTCTTGTGAAAGTACATGACGTATCAAATGTTTTGCCTTGATTAATGATGCTAATTAAGCTAATGGATTTGAGCAATTTTACAATTGATATTTTTATGTAATTTTGTTTTCGCTCTGCGGTAGCCAGAACTTAGTGCCCTGTCAGCTTCCCTCCGTCATGTTCAGCATTATGCTCAGACATCATCTTTAAGGTCATATAAATAAACAAAGCAAGAAAGCTCCTCAGATTTATCCCAGCCCTCCCCCCCCACCTCTGCACACTCCCAGGATGTGCAACGAAGCAGATTTCAAAAGCAGGGAGCAGAGTCACAAAAAGCAATATCCCAGCAGAGAAAAAGATTGGATTTGGGGGGTCAAGAGGTTGGATTTGGCTTCTAGAAACCCAGGTCCTTGTCTCAAGTCTCCTCTGAGTCCTTGGGGGCCATGAGGAAGCTGCTTCCTTTCTCCATCAGTAAATTAGATAAACTAGAAGGATGTTGTCTTGCTGGGGAGGAGGCTGCGAATACAAACACAAAATTCTGGACTTGATGACCTTAAGGGTCTTTTCCAATCTAAATGGTTCTATGATTCAATTCTACAGCATAGATGTGTCAGAGAGAGGGATGCTGACCTAAATTTGGGGTCTGAAGGAGATGCTGTGACACTGACTGAACACCTGAGCTACAGAGCAGGTGGTGCTGCAGGGAGAAGCTGTTTGCATGGCAAACACCAGGAGCAAAGGGCAAGAACTGGGCATGCAGTTTCCTCAGTGCACTATTGCACACACTGAGGAGGCTTTAAAAATCCTGTCATTTTTATGGAGTGCCTGAATCCCCACAGGTGGAATTCGTGGTTCTTTATTTGTTTACAGGACACCATCAACCAGAGAGCCATGTAACTACTGACCATGTAATTACACTGTAAGGCAAGCTCCACATGTTGACAGGGTAAATAAAATAGCAGGTTATTTTTTCCTGTCTGCTAGGGAGAGGATTATCATGAGATCCTACAGCTCCAAATGATGCAGTAATTATGGCTTCAATAACCAGGCAACTTCTAATATCATTACCAAGTGATTGCCAGGGAGACTGTCACGTTCTGGGACACATGAATCATGGATGCTGGAGAATGAATGACCTGGCAGCTCCAAGCACCAACCCACCAATTCATTTTCCACTTTTGTCCGGTGTATTTTTAAGCACCTCAGAGGAGGTTTTCCACAACCAGCCCTGGGAGATGCTGCTGCCCATCAGGAGGAGGAATGCTGGCCTTCATCCCTGTCGCTGGCTACTTATRCCCCACACTCCTCACTGCTAACAACCACCCTGGCTCCTGCACCAGCCTCCTGAGAGTGCCTGGGTCTGATGGCTTTGAAGGAGCCAAGCAAGGAGCCAAGAGCAGGAAAATCTCTGTGCAGCCTTACTCAGCACCCTGCTAAAGCAATAATTACCTATGCAGAGCTCCAGCTCAGCTGATAGCACTGGGCACTATCTGTAAGCCTAAATCTTGGCCAAACTTGCAGAAATGTATAATCTCTCATGCTGAGCATGCTTGCAGGAAGAGGCACACCTGGAAAATGAAAAGGCTGTGTGTGGGAGAGAAAAAGAAATGAATAATGATTTGTAGGGTTTCATATACTTTAGGTTTTGTGCCTGAAATGAAACAGTGCTTGATTACTCGTGTGTTTAGTGAACCTAGAAACCAGGTCAATGGGTCAGCAAGGAAATAGCTAAGAGGCATTTGGGTGTGTGCCCTGCTCTGCATTAGGGCTCAGAGGAAGGAGGCAGGAGTTARAGCTTTGGCTCTGCCAGAGCTGCAGCAAAATTGCCCTGTGGGATGGAGTCCACATTGCTTGGAGAGCCCAGTGCCTTCCCAAGGGAGCTGCCAGTGCAGCACCTGGGGCACCCTGGGCTTTATGGGGTGTCCCATACAGACTGGGACACCCCATAAAGATTTCACAGACTGCGTGGAGGAGGTTCTGCCTTGGCAGATGGGCCATGGCCAGGTCTCTGCTGAAGGCGAGGGAGCTGTACCTGGGCTACTGCCCTGGGGTATCACAGCATCACACCTATTTCCTGAGTACGTGCCACTTTTGTACAAACAAAGCCACATATTTTTCCTTAAACTTTATAGCCCTCTAATCCAATTTTTAATTATTGTTCCTTATCATGCTCAGTGTGTTTCTGCTGCACTTAGGAAACTGTCTCTTGTGGTTAATTTAACACCTGCAAATTCCCAGAGCTGTTAACCTAAATCTAGTGGATAAAATCTTTGCCATACATTTAAAAGATCACGAGGTCAGGTCTACTCGGGGCTGAACTTTTGTTACCAAGCACAAAAGTGTCTATTTTACTTCCTCTATAAGACAGACYACTGTAGGCTTTATACTTATTTATCGTCATTATTGGAGACATTCTGCAGTTGACTGAAATGTTATGCAACAGACAAAATCTCAGAAGTGAGTGCTTTTGGGAATATTTCTTTACCATACCCTGCCTGAGAAGGACAAATATTGATTCAGAGACTTTGGGTACATCGATTATCCTTTTAGGGAAAGCATGATAGCATTAATAAATCTTGGAATTTTACTCTTTGTGTTTCTGACTGTATTCTCAGCATGGTCACATGCTGAATTACTGATTAGGGTGTCTTTTATCTKTTTTGGGGTTTTCCCTTTAACAGCACAGTGCCAGCTCTGTTGAAATGAATGTGCCATGTTTTCTCTGCCATTACATGAATCCCTCCCTTTCCCCCTAAGCACATGTACAAGAGAGAAAGGGTCACTAATCAGAGCTCATAAACCTTTTTCAAATGACAAGCTATTACTTCCCTGGCCTGTAAGAAGTAAGGCTTGGCTKCCCTTTTTCTTAAAAATGGAGGGGAAAAGAAAAACTTTGAGCGGTAAACCAAGGCCAAGCATTTCAGATGGTTTTGGATGAAAAGAGAGGAAAATTTCAGTGTCCAAGGCCACCACTCATCAAAAATTTCTTGCCATCCTCCTCTTCATTCAAACTAAAAAAGTGGTGAGTTGATTGTCAGAGAAGATCTTGTCTGCCCCAATAATTGGCTGAGGAGACCCAACATTGCTTCAAACCTGAGAGGAGGAACTGTGAGCTGCCAGCAGGGACCAGAGGAGTGATCTGATCTTCTCCCTGTGAAATGTCAGATCAACGTGCCCTAGACCTTAGCTGGCCAAGAGATCAGCACACTTACAAGCTCTTAGGAAAAAAACCCAGCACAATTGCTCAAAAAACCTATTCCTTCCACCTTCCCTGAGGGTATGGAAAGCAGATGACAGGTCAGAAGGGTCAGGAGGAGGCTCTGATGTCCCCTGGCAGTGGTCCTAAAGGAGTAGCTGTTTTTCCTCAGATGAGGAGCCAGCAGGACAACCATCACTGTAGCAAATTATGCCGCTCTCCTCGAGCCTAAAGGAAATCTTTCAGAGGACATCTGTGACCCCGACAGATCAATGGCAGGTCAGATTCCACTCAGAAACATGTATGATATTGGCACCTGGCTGGCACGGTGCTCCAAGGAAAACCACCCTTGGCCAATTCCTCCTGAAGGCAAGGCAGCTAATTTGGGCTCATAAATCACGGCTGGTGGGGAATCACATCCCAGGACAAGGCTTGCAGTTCATTCTTATCAGCGTTTCTCAGGTCTTTGCTTGCTGTCAATAGTCCTCCACTTGATGTGGCAGAAGGCATTATCATACAGCTGTAATTACAGTCCTCTCATTTTGGAGGCTCCTTAGCAGTTATAAACGTGGGTTTAAATCAAAGGAATTGCGCCGATGTGCAGCCGATGAGGATCTGCCCTTCAGTTTTAGAGGCACCACTTACAATTTGCTTCTATCATTTTCCTGCAGGGGAGCAACACGGCAAACTATCTGCACACAGATGAGAAGCAAACAGTGTTTCCCTAATTCTGAACAGATTTAAGCATGTTGGTTTAAAGCAAGGGCAAGTTGGGAGGTACAGTCCAAGACAAACTGTGCCACCTTCCCATCGGARCACAAAGCACAGTCCCTGCTCATGTTTTCTCAGTTATATGTGGCACTTTACACTCAAAACCAAAGCCAATAGGAGGCATTCCACAATACACTTGTCCTCTAAGGAAGTGGGAAAAAATAAACTGGCAGGGCAATATTCAAACCTGCCTCCTTCTGTCCCGCAGAAAGTTGCTTGGATGCCATGGTTGAACTGAGGGAAGGAGCAGCGCCTGTGTCCCCAACCACTTTCTGCTCAAAAAAACTCCCAGATTTGTAGCCTGTCAGTGCTGGGGCCAGGCTTTCAGCTGGGGTGACTCTGTGTGATGCCACCATGCCTGTGACAACTGAGGAGATGCCTCATGGCTGTCAGCTCAGCCCCYCCAAACTGCCCTTCCCCAGCACTTGCTCTGTCCCTTCCCCTGYGAGGAAGGAAACCTGAGAGCCCTTTCTGGTGAGAGCAGCGAGCTTGACAGGCTCATAAATATCCCACCACATCCCCTTTCCTTTCTGTCCTTTGAAAGCAAAGACTGACACTAAGGAAGCATTTGATCACACTGGATTTGTGCCATTTTGCGGCTTACTTGAATGAGCTGAAGGCGAGAGCTGGGAGCAGCAGAGCCTGGGGAATTTCATGGCTGCAGCAGGTTGTTGATGCAGAGAAAGGGCAGCCAGGACTGAGGTATTGGTGGCTCCATCGCCCAGGCCAGCTGGAAACAGCCCCAGTGCCTGCTCAGGAGGTGAAGAGGGGGGAGCACAGCAGGGCTGGGTGCTGAAGGTGCCTCGGTTCGGAGAGCCCGGGGCTGGTGCATGTGGCTCCTGGGTCACCCTTTCTGGTGACTTGAGGTGAGAGGGGACAAAGAGACCCCTTAGAAGGGTAAAGAGTGTTTCAATCCTCCTTAGYGGCATTTACAGCACAAAGAGCMTCTCTCCTTCTCCACTAGCTAGACCTGTGTGTCACTGTCATGCACAGAACAACACACAGTGGGATTTACYCCAGTTTACACTGGGCACTCAGTGTCTCTGCCCCATTTAATACATTTCCAGCCCCATTTTCCCACTCTGTATATCTACACATGAGCAGGATCAATGCTCTGCACTTGCAAGCTGCTAAAAGCTGGTGTTTTATTTTAAATGGCCAAGGCGGTTCTAACAATGTAACTAAATTCTATATCTAATTTCTCATTTTCAGGGTTTGTGGCTGTAAATCTGAGCTCTCGACACATCCTCTAGTTGGGACAGATTGGCCTTTTGAAATCCATTCCTGCTCTCACTTTGGAGCTCTGCTTTGCCCTAAGATATGGGCTCTTAGTTTGCAAATGCAGTGTAAATTTATAGTGCTATGTAGAAGAGAATAAATGAGTCTTTATACCGGGTTCTTGGATTTTTTACAGCTCCTATGAATAAAATACAAAGCGACTTGAAAGGCTTTATTAAATAAGAAGGTGGGTGTCTTAAGAGCAATCAGTTATAGGCATTGTGTCGGGGTGGAGAATTGTTGGTTTTAAAGCCTTTGGGGCAATCTATAGTTGATCCAAATGATAAAACCTTTGCAGGCTTCAGGGAGCTCTGACAGCTCACACCAGCTGGGACCTGTCCTGCATTTCCAATGAGGATTAGCACAGCTCTGCATTTGGCCATGTTTTGGTCATGGGATGTCCCCTAACAACCCAACAGGAAATCAGTTTTGGTGTGAGTAATTGCTCAGGATGTGATTGCAGCACCATGACCCCTCTGAGCCTGCCCCTCATGTGGGACTGAAAAAGGGTTTGTGTGGAATGTGCCAGCAACAAGCCACGGCTTCTCCAGGACCTTGGGATGATACAGAGAAGCTTTTTCTTCTTTTGGAAGGTCTAGAGCCCATCTTGTCTCCTTCTCAGGTGAGATCAACTTCATCTATGAAGCTGATTCCATGGAACAAAGCCTCATCCTGGCACTAATCYTGAGGCAGCCTGTTTGCCTATTGCCTACACCACGGCACAGCTTCCAGTGTGCTCTTCTCTCCTTTTCTGTGCAAGGAGAAACCCTTTTTTCCTTTTATCTCTCCACTGATATCCCCAGTTGGAAGAAAACTGGTTACCCCAGCACCAGTGTGGAGCAGGATCTGGAGCTGAGGGTCCCCACAACCCTGCCAGGGCAGCRCAGTGACAAGCCCAGCCTGGCAGCTCAGCCCAGGGTGGGGATGAACATCCTTCCTGGCACATCCTGGATGGGGTGGGGTGGGATGAGGGCTCCTCGCTGCCCTCCAGCTCGCAGTGTGCTGCAGGAATGCATGTCAATGAGAATCTCTCCTGGCTCCYGCAGCTCTGAGCACAGAGCAGCTTTTAATTACCCACGAAGGAGAGAGATCCACAGCTAGCCCATACTAATGATGACCGAGTGTCATCCTCCACACCACCTTCCTGCCTGAACCTAAGGGTATCCATGGAGAGGAGCAAGTGGGAGACAGGAAAATATGCCTGGCATATGTTGTATAGGTGGATAAACACATATATCTGTGTATAAATGCATCATATAAAGGTTCTGTCTGACAGGGCGATGATGCAGTCAAGTGACATGAAGAGCTAGCAACAGTAAATAATTTTGTCCTTTTTACCACCAAAAAATATTTTCATTAGTACATGTGGAAACACCATACACTGATGCTCCCCCTTCCTTTTTTCTTTT
>JACDOX010000060.1:3646531-3662417 GCA_014549065.1 Cardinalis cardinalis
AAATACACACATCCCCAAAATCCATCCAAGCAGCAGCAATGCCATCAAGCAAAAGCTCTCAGCAGTCATCATAGCTGTTCTGGAATGTGAAATTGTGAAATACCCACAGCTATACGCTGGAAATATTACCATAGCATTTATGGACAGACACTGCCAAAAGAGCTGGGTCAGATTTTGGCTAATTTCTCTAATCTCACTGAAGCCAGTGAGAAAAAGTCAAATTAAACCAGTGAGCACCTCAGCTGTAAGTTGGTTGCTGTTTTCTGCCCATTAGCATTGGTACTGAGTCAGTAACTATCTATTAATTAGAAAACAAAGAAAAAATTTCAGGTCCATCTCAGGCAAAATGAATCATCAGAATAAAATGAAGTGAGGTTTATTTCATCTGCCTAAACATCAACCTTTTCCTGGCACATCCAGACTGGATTTCATGGCTGCTGTTAGAACAGTAAATAGGATGTGTTAAAAATGGGGACATATCTGCAAAACTGTTAACCTGCAAAGCACAGCTTGATACACAACAAGTACAAATAATGTTTCCTATTCTATTCAATTCTATTCTATTCATGATCTATTCTAATCTATTCTAATGATCTATTCTATTCTATTCTATTCTAATGATGTATTCTATTCTAATGATGTATTCTATTCTAATGATCGATTCTATTCTATTCTATTCTATTCTATTCTATTCTATTCTATTCTATTCTATTCTATTCTACTCTCTGTTCCCCACCCTTGGCAGTGCCCCTTGCCATGTGTGTGCTAAGTGCTGCAGCTCACTCACATCTGTCATGCATGGCAGGTTTCCTCTCCTGCCTCCTCTCCTCAGGCCTGGAGCTGGTTTGTGGCTTGGTGCTTTGCATTGCTAATGATCAGCTTGTTAGATTTGATGCCTGTGCAGGAGAGGAGCCCTCTGTGACTGGGGGCTGTGGGGTGGTGGATGCTGGGGTGGTCTTGCAGAGGGTCCCTCTCACGGTGCTCTGAGAAGAGCATGGAAAAGCTCACACCAACCAAAACAGCCTGTCCCAGGCTGCTCAGACATGGCCAAAGCAAAGGGTGACTGATGGTGTTAACAAAGAATTTGGGCTGAGAAAAGTGGGAATGGTTATGGCTACAGAGTTTCTGCATCTGGGGATCTCAAGCAGCTTGCTGCAATTAAGATGAGATTCACCAGTGCAGAAAAAAAGCAGAGCTTAACTTATCGTTTGCACGCCAGAAAAGCTTCAGCTTGGCTTTTCTTTCCTGCTTTCATATTCTGCAGTAGCTCACCTTGGAGAGGGCCTTGGGGAAGTGSTGGGGCAGGGGGCACAGGGGCTGGGGTGGTGCTCAGGGTGCACAGGACAGAGTTCCCCTCACTGCACCCAATGCTCATCCCCATGAATCCCCTGGCTCCTCATTCCAGCAGCAAAGTCTCTCCATGAACCCCCAGTTAGCCGGGAGTCAGGCTGGGGAGTCTTGGCTCTCTTGGGCTCCTGCACCCTTCAGGCGCCACATCTTGGCAAGAGAGGGTCAGAAGGAGCTGCTTGAGCTCCCTGAGATGCCCACAGCAAGGTGTGGGCCCCAGTATTTGCTCCTCAGTGCCTCTGCAGCAGGGAATATCATCTGCACCAGCCAGGCTGCCTTCCTTGTGGTGGGGATCAGGTCAATAAAATGGAGCCTGGCCAGGTGTTCAGCTGGGGATAAAACTCCCTTCTCCTCTCTGCTCCTTGGAAAATATTCTTTTTTTTTTTTCCCTTCACTTGAAGCACTTCCTGTAAACCAGAAGATATATGGCTGTTTCAGGGAGTTTTAGTACTTTTCCCAGTAACTCCACTGCTCTGAGCAGCGAGGCGCTGCGGGTGAAGGAGTGCTTGGCAATTTAGAAGATTTAATAGAAGTCGATTTTACACTTACACACATTAACATTCACACGGACTTGATAAGGAAAAAAAAAAGCACTGTCCAGTATCCTCACAGCTACAAGATGCTGTTTGCCAAAGTCTTTAGTTATAATTAGTCAGATTAAACCCCATCCATAGATAGCTTCAACTCCATCCAGAAAAGCTACCTCACTTTCTATTTTTACAAGCCCTGCTGACAATAAGTACTCTCACATCTGACAGGATATATTGTCTTTGCCCATTGCCTCTTATAACCTGACAGTGAAAAATGTACACTTCAGCATCCAGGGAGTCGTTTGTTACCTCTCCACTTCCTTCTAATTAATGAAAACATAAGGGAAGAAACAATAACTGGGTCTACTGTTCAGGCAGAAAATGATTATTGCTCGGATGAAATAAAAAAAAATATTTTTGGCACCTGATTGCCTCAGCAATGACATAATCAGCAGGGATTTTTACTGACTATGCAATAAAGCTGCATATAACTATAAATGCAAAATGCTTAAAGGGTTTCCCCCCCCTCCCTCCTTTGCATGGAGTTACACCTACCATAAAGGCTATCTTAAAGATGATAAAAATGAGGTGCTTTATAGACAAATGATCTTGTTACAGAGAAGTGAGAGATTGGACCCAAAGAGCAGTCTAGCCTGGCTTCACTCAGGGAGATGTGTGGTTTGGCATGCRGCACTTAGATTGCTGTATTTGGGCCAGGGAGCTTATTTTTTATACTGGTACATGGGAAAATGATTGATACAGATGAAACCTGGAATTCAGCAGAGCACTTCCCAGGCTTTTACTCCAACAGAGACAGTGGAGGGGCTGGGGGCCGTGGGAGCTGGGGAATGCACACTCTCTGACACAAAAGGAGTTTCCCCAGTGGCTCTGGGGTTTCTGCTGTGCAAGGTGGGGGATTTCTCAGCCTTTTTAAAAATTTTGTTGCTTTTCATGAGCTCCAAACCTGGCTAGGGCATTTCTGCTWGAGATCTACCTGTGAAACATCTCTGGGGTGCCCAAACTTGTTTCAGAAATCTGATTTTTCCATTCATCACCCATTCCTTGAGACTTTTCATGGAAATGCCCTGAATATAATGACTGTCCTGACCTCCATAAATACAGGGCAGTATTTTCTCAGTTGATCAAAATTGCTGAAATGCTGCTATTCCATTTCCCAGGCAGCAAGTTGCAGAGAGCTATTGGGATGAGAACAGATGTCTTCATTACCCACCAGAAGTAAATGGAAAACCAGTGCAACCAAGGGAACAGAAAGAGAACAGCAGTGATATGTTGATATTCTGGTTGTTGCTGAGTGGTGCTTTATTGCCTACTCTTGAAGGAGACTATGAACAGTGCAAGATGCTTTAGGACACCCAGGTGTTAAACTCAGGCCTCAAGTAACCTGTGACTGTGTTTCATCTTCACTGTAAATCCAATCTTTGGCTTGCACCAAAGTTTAAGCAACATATCAAACTGGAGAAGTGTGATTATTGGCTGGAGAAGTGGCCAGCRAGGATGGATGCATGGCTACCTGTGAGTAACTCATCCAGAAGAGGCTGAAAGTCTTTTATCCTGTTAGGAAGAGGGTGGGTACTCAAGTTAATAATTGTGATGCACAGCCAGAAATAATTAGAGACTGCAAGACTGGCGATCATAAATTACTTTTCTTTTAATAACATAACGAAGGCAGAGTTGCAGAGGTAATAGAAAAGTGCAGCTCAAGCAGAGAAGTTCAAATGAAAAAATCAAGGCCAAATCCATTTCTTTAATTCCTTTCTCTCACAAAGGACAATAAAATATTCACRGTTTCCAATTAACTAACTTTAACTATTGGTGATTTTTTTTCCACAGCTAACTCRTCTAAGGGAGAGAAAGAAATAAAATCTTAAAGGGGAGCTCCACTGCCTATTTAATTCTATTGAATATGGCACTGGAAGGGTTTCCTCCACATCTGCAGGGGGAGGCTCTGACCAGGTGATGGTGGTTGTAGGCAGGAGTGGCTCTGGTCTAGCAAGCTGATTTAGGTTTGAAATTCCAGGAGAAATTCTGGATGCTGGCCAGGGATGCTAATGGGAGCACCAAAAGCATTATTCTGCTGTGGGATTTCCTTGGGACACATCAAAGTGAGAGCTCTGCTGTTGCTGGGGACACTCTGCCAGCCTCCTGCCCACTCTGCTCCCCGAGCTAGTGCAGGAGACATTAATAGGCTGAACACAGGTGGCTAAGCTGGCATGGGACAAATTATCCCACAGTGAGGCTCTGACTGATGTAGTGCCTGTCTTTGGAAGCTGGATTTGGGAGAGATGAGCCCTGGGAGCAGCAGCCTGGAGAATGGTGCTGTTTTAGTTCAGTATGCAAAGAGCAGCAGAGTTTGGAGTGCTGAAAGCAAGATCATTGGAATCTGCTGGGTTGATGTTATCCACTGCAGTGATTTTCTTTAATTACAGGAGAAGCTGAACATCCTTTTGTCTGTACACTATGACAGACTTATTAAAATATAATGTAAAGCTTGAAATATAACAAAAGAAGATGAAATTATTCCTAAATCATTGAGATTCTTTTGGAAAAGAGGAAAGGCTTTGCTTCTGTGCCTAGACCTATCTTGCAGAGATAATATCAGTATTTGAATTACAGTAGTATCTTAAAGTCCTGAACTCGAGGTTCAGTTATCTTGGGTGACATCAAGAAAAAAAATAAATTATACAACATTTCTCATGGATATAATTAAATACAGTTTAATATATTTTCCAATATGAATGTAAACATGTCTGAGCCAAAAACGGGCTCAATTTGAATTTTACAAATAATGTAGGCTGGAGGTTCCTGTGTGACTTTTAAGTAGGAGTCTGCAATTTGTTCTACTTTAATTTGACCCATCCATCTTGATGGGTAGTCTCATTAATGCAGCACAGTTTTACATCAGAAATATCCCCTTTGAATGATATGAAGCCTAATGCATTCCTCCCACACTGGAATAAACATAATATGTGGTAAATACTACATCTGGTGATCCTTAACATAACTGATCGATCATCAATTTTCAAAAAGGGAAACCATCATTGAGTAGAAAACAGATCAGCTATTGAGCCAGGCAATTATCTCCCTCCTGAATGAGATGCTTCCTGCCAAACCAGAAAGAAATAGCTATTTGGCAGACCAGTAAATATAACTAATACCTTCAGGACATGTTGGACAAAATTCCACGTTAATAGCGCTCCAAGGACTGGAAAAGGCTCCAGGACTGAGGTACATGTCACATTACTGGCATGAAAACCTCTTCATGGTRGTGCAGGGCCCTGCTCTGAGCAGAGAGCTGTCTCTACTAGGAGTGGTACCTGTTGACTTCAAGACTTCGGGTAGGACCAACAGTGTACTCCAGTGCTCCCTTGCATGGGGAACACAGTGTCAAGACACATTGCTCGTGGTGGGAAGAGAAATGGGTGCCAGGAGCAGGCAGGAATGGGTTTTCCATCAGGAGCTCATTCCCACTTGGCCACATACAGCACTAGCACCACCCCATCCTGGATGGGACTGTGGTAAGGGGCAAGGGGGTTTCACCTGCCTGGGTTTCTTTTGAARCCTGCCTGAGTTTCTTTTGCAGAAAAAAATGAACCCAGTCTTACCTGAGCTGCCTGTGACTGTCTCCAGGAGCTGTTCTCGCCAATAAGAGGAGAATTAATCCTCTGAYGTAGGTGACTGGTTGACTCTCTCTGCAGGAATTTCAAGTGTATGGCTACATTCTCCTGCCCCTCGAGATGTGGCTGCTGGCTTGACAACCTGTTGGTCCTGCTGGAGACCTCAGCCTCCAGCTAAAGGCAACATGAAAGAAGTCCTTCACCAAAATGAGATGATCAGCTGTTGCAATCCAGGTTGCTCTTTGATAAGGTGTATGTCTGTTTACATAAAATCCTTTCCTGGCTACTGAAATATAGCAAAGGTACACYACCAAAGGTTTTCAGGCCATGGGTTTGACCTACCTTAAAATAGCTCTTATTAAATGGGGTAGCTCTTTAAAATCAAGATGGTTTTGTTGGGGTTTTTTTGAGTAAACTCGTTCTTGTAAATTTGATGCCCACAATTAAAGAAACATGGCGGGGGGGGGGGTGCAGAAATCCTGATTGAAATAGAAAGAAAAATGTTGGGTTATTCTGTTAGGGTGCACAGCAATCCAGGCAGCTCTCCTTCAGCAGCTCCCAAGGCTGGCTGGCTGGGGCAGCCTGTTGCAGGAGCTGCACTGTCATCGCTGCTGAGCCCGATACACGCGCACAGAGATTCTGGCACGAAGCTCGCTTCCATTAACATATTTTTTCTATGAATGGCACTGTTTGTCCTGCAGAGTGGAAAATCCCTCTGCCTGAAAAAATGGTCTCCAGGGACCACCTCTAAAAGGGAAGGAAGAAATTTATTCATCCAGGCTCACACGGTCTTGGTCCCTCTGCTGAGAATGACAACTAGCGTGACTCTGTGTGTCAGCAGAGGTCCTGGCGCAGGAGCTGGGCTGAGAAATATGGGGTAATTTGAAGTTGACATTAAAACCTGTCACCATCTAAAACAGCAGGGAGGGGGGAAAAAAAAACCACCAAACCAACAATATTTGCTAAAAGGCAGGAGATAAAATCACGAGATGAGATTGCTGCTTCGGAATGACCTTCTAAAAATACCTGCGGTGATCCGTCTGGGTGAGCTGCGAACCGGAGAGGAGGCGACTCCGCTCCGAAGCCGGGTCCTCCCTGGAGGAAGGCAATTTGCACATTACAAAAACAGTGTCCCCAAATAAATTACGGCCATAATGAGCCTCAAAGACACCAGACAAAAGGAGCCCTTTCCTTGTAAACAAAGTAAGCAGGAGGGAAAGCTCTAGCTTCAGCCTCAGCCAAGAGTCTGGTTGTTATCTCTCATTAGCACAAAGGTTAATGAAGAAAATTTTAGGCTGGGGTTGCAGTTTGGGCAGAGCCAGGCAGTTTCTCTTGGTGCAGCTGCCAGTGTGTGTCCCAGACATCTTCCCTACAAATCAGGCAATGATTCAGCTGCTGCTCCACTTTTCCTGCACCCAGCGACACCTCCTTGAGTTTCCYGGGGAGCTCTGTGCCGCAGGAACTTGTTTGCACTTCCCACTGCCTCCCAGCAAGGGTGACATTCCTGATGGACTCATGGCAGGGCTGCACTTCCTATTCCTCGACTAAATCCCTTTAAATTCACAGCCTCTTTGCTTTAGGAGCACAAATACTCAGCCGGGTACAGATCACCCACGGGCCCACAAACGCAGTTAATTTCCAATGCATTAGCAGCACACTCCAAAGACTCCATTCCAAGACATAGACAATAAAAGTGAAGTAACTGAGCAGCCATTAGGATATAATCTGGTAGCGTTAAGGTGAGTCACAATATAATTACCATTATTTCTAATGGAGTTACCACGCCATTACTGCAGAACAACACACCTCACCCCTGCCATGGAATGGGCACACACCTCACTGCACCCTCACTCTGGGACACACTCTGTTCCAGGACAAAAATCAAGAAGAGATCCAGGACTTGCTTGGAAAACTGTAGCCCCAAGTCAGATGTGTGCAAAACCCAYGGATGCTTTCAGAGGCTGGGGTTAGAAAATCTGGGTCTGTGCCACWGGCATCAAAATGAGCCATTTATTGACTGCAGGGAGTTTTGGAGGATGACCCTCAGGCTTCCTGGCATTGRTTCCTAAAGGAAGGTGGATTGGGCATTCACAATCTGTGGACATTTCACTAGGTTTTGAACATGAAAGCCAAATTTAATCACATCCATGGGAGGAATAGCAGACAAAAGGATTTTGATTTCTGTCTATGCAGAAAAACGTGGCTGAGGAAAAGGCCGAGACTCCTGATGCCCCCAAAAGGAGAAGGTTGAGGCACATGCTCTCTGCTTCAACCTCCAAGGAGACCTTTGGCTTTAGCATTGTCCTTCACAGGGCTGGGGTTTGTTTCCCTCAGGACTCCTGGTTTACAAAGTGGTCAGTGAACTTCTCAAAATATTCATTTTGCTTCTAGTTTTGGGGGCCTGWTGGCTGGTTCCTGTGGGATTCTCAGGAATAAGGAGCTGGCAAAACCAGGAAATATGGAAAGTGACATAAATGTATTCTGCTAATGCTGTAAATTAGTAACCTCAAATATGTATTTAATATAATAAATTTGGAAGAGAGCTTCTGTAGGTTAAGTGGCAAGTGGCAGCACTTATAATGAAGATTAATATACATACAGATCCTACAGATTTGTTAAAATTCAATAAATATTTATTATAATCCACGGTTCTTAGCTTACAGTTGAATAGATTGGTTAATGTTTAAATAAATAGAGAAGCATGACCAAAAGGAATGGACAAAATCCCGTTGGTAAGTTCGTGGCTCACGAGGGCTATGTCCTAGCTAAACCTGGTTTACTTAGGTTTCTTGGATCTTTCAGAAGAACTTTTCCCCATATTTAGTGATAAATTGCTTTCTCTTGTCAGTGCAACACGGTGCAGACTCTGCTGTGGCACTGCTGTCCATTCCTTTCCTTCATGGATCAACTTGTTGGCTTCTTCTCCCACCATTATGTCTTTGCCATGATAACCTTTGCCATGACACTGTCTCACTGATATTTCCTTAGCCTTCCTGGACCCTTTTCCTCCTGCTGTCAYGCACAGGTTTGCAGTGAATATTTCCTCATTCCTGTGTGACAGATAATAATGTTTTTCTTAATTGCTAATCACGTCTATTAGTGAGTTACTTGCAGGAGAACAGTTAATTCCAGATCGCTTAGAAATTCTGCAGAAGGGCTGAGGGTACGTGCTGTGCTTCCCAGGTGACTCCCAAACCTCGAGCCCTGAGAGCTGGTGAGCCCTGCACCACCAACACTGCGTCTAGAAGTTCTGTGGTTTCATTCCCAGCCCTGGAATGGGACAAAAGAAGAGATTATTTGTATGGATGAGGTTGGCCCCCAGTCATAGCCACACACACAAGTCCTGTATAATGCATTTTGGGTGGGAACACACACACTGTAGAAAGATGAACTTGCAGAGGTTTGATCTGGGCACTGGGCACAAAGCTGCTGGCACAGGTTCCCTCAAAGATGTCTCACCTGCTCCTGGGCAAGCAGCAGAGCCTCACAATGCCCCTGGCTGCAGTGGGTGGCTTGTTTTTAATGCCACAGTGCTGCTGGCGTTCCTTGGCTCAGACACTGTGAGAAACTCAGAAATAGTCTCCTAGATTAGATAACGGTGGTGGGGTGACCCTCAGAGCCAGGCAGTCCCAAGRACTTCAGGAAATTGAAGTGAAGGCAGAGTGAAGGGCTGAGTGAGAGCCTGAGGCATCCGCAGCARCACAGCCTGACGGCGAGATAACGGCGGGGGAGCCACAGGCAGGGAGGGGGTAAAATGAAGCAGTGAGCATTTGTAAATGGGACTCCTCGGGAGCTGAACATGATTGCCTAAAAACTCCTGCACTGCCTCTGAACAGCTGCTTTCCCCGTGCTAAATAAATCATGCATCTTGTTACCTTAGCCTGTACGCAGGGAAAGGATGTGTTTGAGCAATAAAGCGCCGAGCCCTTGCAGCACTCTGCTTTTCCCACACCCTCTGCATCTCCCCTGTCAGCTCCTCATCTGCTTTCTCCCCATCCTCCCCAGCTCCTCTGCTCCCAAACCAGGCTGTACAGCCCAKGCTCTGGCCGGCCAGGAGCAGTGACCCCAAGCACTCCTGGTCTGAGATTTGCAGTGGAGAGGGAGCCTGGTAAGAGACCCAGAGCAGGTTTGTGCGCAGTGGGTGGTGTGGGGGTGCTCAAGGGGACCTGGACCTTCTCCACTAGTGTGTCCCTCATCCCTCCAAGGATGCTCTTCTTGCTGCTTTAAAACCTCTCTGAGGACCGTGCCCTGCACCAGGCTGCACCTGGGGGAGCAARGGGAATTTCCTGCATTTCAGGAATGAGTTATTTGAGGCAGTGGTTCTTCTGAGAGGAGTGCTGCAGAGCTCCACGACAATCGGGAGATATTGCTGTAGAGTGTACCAAGCCACAAGTGTCCTCGTTTGCTGTTAAGCACCACCAGAGTTAATCTGGGAGGGGCAGGAGGCATGCTTGTTCAAGGAAGATGCGGGAAGCCAATTACAAGTTCTTATATAAATTCAAATGTRTCTTCTTAAGTATGCTGCCTCTCAAAATGAGGCTGAGATTTAGTCTTCACAATAAGCCTGAACTGTGAACTTTTTAATTTGCACATGGTTTCAGGAAATCTAACTCATCCTATCAAAAAAAAAAACAACAACCAAACCCGCCCCACTTTGAAAAAAAAAAGGCAACAGTGCTCTTTAGCTTGTTTCTTTATTCCAGGAGCAGAGTAATTTATGTACTCATTTAATTTTGTTCTGCCACAAACAAAACCACAGTATATAATGCAATCCCTGTTGCTGGAACACGTATTGTTGGAAGAACATTGGAGAAGACATAAATGTCCCTGACACAAAAGAAGATCCCAGGTTTCAGAGACATCAGACAGATTGGGAAATATGGGGAGTTTGGTTAAATTTATGAGTGGTCCTTTGTTCTTTCCCTCAGACTMTGATGGCATAATCTTTTAAAACTACAGTAAGAGCCAAGTATCAGAGATGGGTACTTTAAAATCAAACAGAGCACTATGAAAATATTTTGTTCTGTATTTTTGCCCACTGTTCATTTTGCTCCAGCAATGAAGGGAAAAAACCCTCAAATAATTAAACAACATTTGTGCTGGGAGGTGAGGTGGATGGTGTCTTCAGGGAAATACCTTCCAAAACAAGAGTATTATATTACACATGCAAACTGCAGGCACAACATGCTGGATTTGCATATATGTGCATACAGAGAGAGCCAAAGCTTCCCACCAGCCCCTGGAACAGCTGTATTTCATCCTTGGGGGAGCATCCCACAGCTGGATTCCACAGCTTCTGAAAAGTCCAGGAAAAACTCAACCCTCGCATCTTGCTGAGCAAAAAAAGAAAGCCCCCAAGATGTGAATGGACTCAAGTCAGCTGTGGGTAATGGGCTCAGTTATCTCTAATGTCACCGTTCCCTCTGCCAGCAGGGAGAGGCTGATAAGCCCTGGAGGTGGCTGGGCTGGGGARCAGCCCCAGCACCCCCCGGCTGCTCCTTTCCTTCCCAGGCAAAGCAAATCCTTCTCCTGCCTCAGTTTCCCAATTAAACAAGGGAGGCCAACACAACACTGCCTCCCACACTGGGATTTTGAGGGGAAAAGGTGTCGCYACTGTGCTGTCAATGAGCATCACTTCCGTTTGTCACTAGTTTGGAAAACAATTTTATTTTCTCCCTCTTGTTAGAAACACCAAATGAAAGGAAAAAACCATGGGGGGAAAGAAAAAACCCTAGCCCACGTTTTTCATTGGATGGCATGAATTGTGTGTGTCACACAGGTGGGTTATGTCTGTGTACAGCAGAGAAGGTTGGAGCTGGCCTCTGGAGAAGTTTTGAGATGGGTTTTTAAGCAGGGTTATGTTGCAAAATGGTGATGCAATTGCTGCTTTCATCTGGTGGCAGAGCTGTAGGCAGCATCTTCCCTCCATCCTTCCTCACCGCTGGGGCTGAGATTTTCTTAAGTAATGGGAAATTTTGCAATGGGCACTGTTACTGGAGAGGTGAGTCACTGAAAAAAAAAATTGATTTTTATTTAAAAAATAGAACTTAAATGACCARAAGGAAGAAAATTAGCTCCAGGGAGATGAAATTGAAATAAATCCTTTTCTTTTGGGTTAAACTGTGTATTGTATGTTTTAAAAGCCTGATCTCATGCTGACTTTGGGGACTTTGCAGGCAGCTCCAAAGCCCAGAGTTGGTCTTTCCCAATTACCAATAAAAGACAAAGCAGAAAAAAAAAAAAAAAGATTGCTTTTATAAAATAAAGCATAACTCATTTTTCACTAAGTGTTTGGAGTATTTTTTGGTAAGAACATGCCAAATTGTCAGAAGCTTAATTTTTTGAAAGAATTTATCTGTGTTGAGACAACTGCCATTGGCAAAAGCTCATTCCACCTACTGATGGAATTTCGTGTCAAAGTAGGAAAAAAAAAAGACAAGAAAGGGAGAAGGCACATCCACAACAACCTTATCAGCTTGGAACAGGACAGAGCCACACTCGGGCTTCTGTGCCAATAAAAAATTAATTATTCATACAAGTTCTTATGGAGATCAGAGGAAGACCAACCACTGGGTGACCAAGAGCCTCCTCAGCACCAGTGAGGAGGGAAGGTGGCTGGGCCAGGAGGCTGCTGGGAGGTGCAAAGGGCATCCCAGGAGCTGCCTTGAGCCAGAGGGGTTTGAGGTGCTGGGAAGGGGAATGGGGTGCATGGTCCAGTCACTTTGGCTTCATCCCAGGACAGTGCAGCATCTTCTGCAGGATGTGAAAGCCTGACTGACCTGACTCATTTCACAGGGTATTGGCCAGTTTTATGGTTTGAGATCAGCTTTTGGCCCAAAGAAAAGGAGAAATCAATTTTAAAAAATGCTCCAATCAAGCCAATAATTTGCGTTTTTAGTTTTTATTATTGGAAATATTTATATTACAGTAGCTTGGTATTTTAGAAGGCTATAAATGCATTTTTATATAATCAGCATTTTTAAAAGTCTATAAACATCCACTATGTTTGCCTAATGCACTATAAAAACTTCCAAAGGAGCTGTTATTATCCAGCTTGTCACCTCACACAGGCTCCGAGGAGGAATTTTTTTTTCTTGTCTGCTGTTAATAAAATGAAGCAAACCATTAACAGCTTTGGAGCTGAAGGGAGAAGCAAAGGGGCTTGTAATCTTGGACTCCAAAGGAAACGTCTGCAGCTTTGCTCCTCACCTCTTTGAGATTCCCAACACGCAACAACAATTTTAAACAGACAAAATCAGTTTAGGTTACATAAATTCAAAAGCCCGAGCCTGGTTCTTTTAAAGTAACATCTTGCATTTTGTTTGGAGTGTTGCAATCTCTCACATATCACTTTGAACTGGCTCAGTTTTACAGGCTGCCGAGCAGCTTCCTCAGGTTTCTTCGTTTAGAGGAGTTTTAATGCAGAATTATTATGTGCACACATGAATATATTATTAGGCATATGTGTATATATGTATGAAAAAAATATACATACATACATATATATAAAGGCTGTCTGATGATGGTGGTTGCACATCCAGGCCCCATCTCTCCCAGCACTCCCTGCATCCCCAGCTCCCAGCATTATCAGCCCATGGAAAAAGCCCCAAACCAAGTCCTGATAAAAAGATGCCACGTACTTTGGAGAGAACACAGATATTTTAGTCCCATTAGGAGCTCAGGGGTGAGTGTGTTTTTTTAAAGCAATTAGTGAAGAGAAGAAATCTGTGTGCAAAACCCAGGTCTGAGTTTTAAACACTCTCTTAATTCACATCTCAGAGATTTGCTGTTGGTTCATCTCCCTTTATAGTTTGCTCCTGTTCCTGACACATCTCGGTGTGGGGATGGATTCTTCACCCCGGGGAACCTGTCAGGGAGGTGATAACAACTCACTCAATCCAAAGAAGGGCATGGCTGTGCTCTAAGAGTGAGTGGTTCCTAAGAGCTCCCCTGTGGCCAGGGCAGGGTCCTGCTGGGGCACAGGCAGCCACTCACCACGGGCACTCTGTGATTTCAGATGTGCCCCAAAACTGCAGGAGAGCCTGTTGCTCCTGGCACTTGGGTTCTCAGAATCCCCAAGGGCTCCCCAGGCAATGTTCCCCTGTGGTGGCTGGGCTGGTATTTTGGGGAAAGGCCTTCCTGGGGTGATCCTGAGGTGAGTCAGGGTGGGGAGCTTCCCTGGCTTCAGCTATTGAAAGGGCACGGGCTTGGAAAGCACTGACAGTCCTGACTGATGTCCAGGGAGGAGCAGCTTGGACATCCCTGCAACAATGGAAAAAGGGAGGAGAAAAACYCAACAGTGGTTTATGTCACTGGGGAGAAATTCCCAGCTGCTCCATGGGAAAATGAGATGAGGGTGCAGAAGGGACAGCGGTGATCACAAGGACCATGGTGGGGCAGAGGAGTGGGCATGGGGGAAAGGGTCTCCTGCAGCTTCTGTGCCCACTGCCAGTCCCATGAGAGGAGGCAGGTTTGGCTCCTGRGCTCAGACAGAGCCGCCTGAGGACCACTCTCTGTTCTGGTCACTGCAGAGATGGCTCTGGCACCAACAGGACACCAGAATCTGTGGCTTTGCTGACACACATCTGTCGTGGGCTGTCCAAACACTGATTATATGGAACAGCCTGTCCTGGAGTGGGGGGCAGCAGAGGGAATCCAGGTTCCCAGCAGAGCTCAGGCTGAGACAAAGAAAAAGCCAAAGCAGTCCAGGACAGAGAGCAGACACGTCACTGGTAGTGGCTATTTCTGGCACTGTCCTCGGAGGTGGGGACCTCCGGGAGCACAGGGACACACCTCTGGGACCTCCTGGGAGCCCTTCCCACCTTGTGGCACTATGGGATGGTTCCTGCAGGCATTTCCTGTCCTTAGATGTCTTGCTGTCAGCTCCCAACAAGTGTAACAGCCTTGGACGAGTGTTGCCTGATGGTCTCCCATGGATGTCCTAAGTGGAGGTGTCCTCTGGGGTCACAGTGCCGGGTGTCTGTGGTTGGCTGTCCCTGTCACACACCACTCCACATCCATGGATTGCTGATGGAGCAGAGGGTGTTGGGCACCTCACTAGGCTCATGCAAACTTCCTGACCCAGATCCACATCCAGCCACCGCCACCCACGCATCCATTCCCTCCAGCCCTGATGCCCCAAAGCCCACCCACAGTGGTGATCTGTCAGCAGCATGAGGCACCCTTGAGGTCTGAGATGTCATTGTCCTTCTGGGGAGCCTCAGTGAGGTGCAGAGACCTGCAGAGAGCTTGGCAGGGAGGGACGTGGGGCTGGGGAGGTGCTCCAGAGTGGGGGTCTGCTGGAAGCAAGCAGGAMGGGTTGGCTGAGTGCAGACATTGCCACGTCTGCCATCATTTATCTGCTATCCCCAGGTGACCTCCCCAGGGCCCTGGACACCTTCACTTGGAAGCTGGGTGTAACTCAAGTTTCTAGAGATGTTCACCTGCTTCTCTGGGCACCAGCCAAGGGCTGTGCCTGCCCTGCCAAAATCTCCCCTCGCTGCTGTACCACTGGATGAAACTTTGGAGATTGGAAAGGTCCTGTGGCCTCATAGCCCAGGAGACACTGCTGTGCTGGTGATCACATTAACCACCCTGACAGGGGGATTTCCCTGCCTGGCAATGGGGCTCCCCAGTGCTCTCCATGTAGGGCAGAAAGTCCAACACCTCCCCAGCCTTCAGCACCTTTGGAGACACAGGAGGACAGATGTGGCCAGACAATGAGGTGCACAGGACGTTGGGGTGAAGGACTCAGCCCCAGCACGAGGTTTTTGAAACGCAGTTCTTCCTTCTGTAAGGTGAAAATCGGGATCTTTTGAGCTTCTTCCACACCTTCTCACCTGGAAACGTTTCTCCCGCAGAGGAAGAAATACAAATGAAAGAAAGGAAAGGAGAAGAAAAGAACCAAAGCGGGAGACAGCCTAAGGTTTTCCAGCACGGACAAGGTCTCTGCTCTGTGTGTCTCAACGCTGGCACTTACCAAACATAGCCGGGGCCCCGCGAAACCTCGGGCCGGCACACAGTAGTAAGATGAGCTCCCTCTTTATTTGGCCTAGCTAAAAATAGCAGAGGGGAAAAAAAAGGCAGAGTCAGGACCCTGCAGGACCAGTAGTCAATGGGCTGCGAGGAGCGATTGAACTCCAAGCCCTGCTCGGCAGGCTCCAGCTGACGGGCTATTTTTTGCCGTGGTTGACTAAATATGGTCAGGGAGGGAAGAGCAGGAGCAGGGGCCGCGCGCCCGGGGGTGCGTGTTTGGGATGCTTCGTTGGGTATATAAGCACTGGAAAGGTGGACTCGCGTCCTGACCAGAGCTGCCCCCTCCCTCCGCCAGCCCCCCCCAGCCGTGTGCATCCCCCCGCAGCCTGACCCCCAGCC